>WNGS01072660.1:71894-85027 GCA_020271785.1 Procambarus virginalis | reverse complement strand
GTCACTGCACATCCTCTCTTGTGTACTCTATATATATAAAACTCTGAATTGTATGTTGGTTCGACCTTGGGGGGGGGGAAATATTGATATAAGGTGTTCTTTTCGCGTTCTCTTCTCGTCAGAATTATTTCACATTCTTCTTCGAGTTATGAAAGAAACGTTTGTGTCACCCCCTTAAATATTCAATTTTCTTCTACAAATATAAATTTGTTTAGAAAATTGTTTTGGCAAACTACTCTAAATTGAAAAATATTCGCGAAACGTTTGTGTTTTATTATAGTTATATATATAGTTCAACATCAACAAAGTATGCATATTTTGTTGATGTTATATTTAAATCAATATGATTAATATAAAAAGATGCACACGCACAAAGCAATTGTTTGCTTATTTTGTAAAATACAATAGTTTGTTAGAGGTTCTGAAATTTATTTATTTCACTACTTCAAATTCAAATGTTTATTCAGGTAAAAGTACATACATAGATGATGAGCTACAAACATAATGTTGGATTTATAGATAGAGCTAGTACCTACAATACCTAAAGCCACTAATACGCACAGTGTTTCCGGCAAGGTGAACTTCGGGAACTAGTGACAGTTCCTTTGGATTGGTTATGTCCTTAAATGTTATAAACATCAGGAGGGTCATTAAGGTAACTACAACATATTATTGTCCCACCAGAAAGTATACTTTAATTTTTACCTCAGCACAGGACTAAGTTTTTCTGAGTAAATACTGGAACTGACTCTCCAGGAATAGGAATTACCTGAACCGGGTTAGAAGATTAAGAAACAAACAAAAATATTTAAATTTGCAACTGCTAAACAATTTTAAATAAAAGCTAATTTATAAAATATATTTGGTACAAATGCAATTGACAAAGTTATATATATTTTTTAAATTATAAGAATTTTACATACAAACTTAAAATTGTTTTTTAAATAATAATAATTTTATTAAAGTAAACAAAGCCACTTGAAACTTATGTAATGAAATACTTCTTTCTAAGAAATATTTTTAGCGGATGTGACATCCATAATAGAAATTAAGATAAATATAAATCAGCAAATCTATAAGGGCTCTAATAGGACCATCCTGTATTCTGGTTCCCGTGGGTTCGAATCCTCATCACGGCCCTCATCTACATTAATGACCTCTCAACACCTCAAACCAATTCTATTTGTTGACAACAATTCAATTTCTTTCTTTATTATGCACCCCATACCCATCCCGTGGGCGGTGGTGTAAAGGATACAGAGGCACATAATCGGTTCAGGAACTGAACCCTCTAGTTCGTTTAGCTAAGCAAATAACAATGTTTGACGCTAGTTACAAAATTATCAATGTTGTATACACATGTACACACCCTCATACATACATGTACATATATATATACGTATACACATATACATACACATACATATCTAATCACCCACACAAATACACACATCAAGAATCTTTGTGTCACAAGTGACACAAAGAGGTGTCACAAGTGACATTACAAGAGGCTCACAACAGTCACTATACAAGGCACTTTACATCTATAGTGAGTCACACAGTTACTAGTCTTGCTGCACACCCACCCAACTGGGCGGCAGCTTTACAGTCATGTGCATGCATTACCGACAGTAAGCAAATTTTGGATACTTCGCTAAAATTTCGGGCAGCACATCATTGTGAATGAAGTACTTACACATTTCTTGGACACTATTGATGGTGTTATCTCTAAATTCCGCAATTTTTCACATTCCATTATATAATGACGCAAAGTATGCGAATAGTTCTGCTGACAGAGTTTACATTAGTCAAATCTACATCAGCAGATGTTACAAACTCCCAGAGGTACTTGTAGCCGAGCCTAAGCCTAGCAGTGGTAACATCTAGAAGTCTGCTAACATTATTGGATGACCCATAGACGTGCGGTTCTTCATGCATAATAGAATGATGATAGATGGAGTAACTGGTGTGAATTTCACTTTGCCTCAAGCCTCCGAAATTTAGTTGATGTTCCTGGGATATTACTGCCCTCAGGCTGCTCAAAGGCAGTCCAAGTTGGTAATCAATTCCCTCTTTACGAGCAAAAGTCTTGGCTAGCTCATCAGTTCTATCATGCATTCGGAGACCAATATGGGAAGGAATCCACAGGAGACAAACTCTGACTCCATCATTGATTATTTCACTATATCTGTGTCTAGCTTCAGAGATAAGCACGTCACAGTTATGCCTTGGGGAGCTGAGGGCAGTCAAGGATGACAAGGAGTCACTTACAATTAGCGTGTCAACTTTGGATTCATATACGCGCTCTAGTGCAAGGATTATGGCAACCAATTCTGTTTGAAGAGTGGAGGCCCAGTTACTTAGTCTCGCTCCACACTCATGGGAGATGGAACCATCTCTCCCTGTCACAACAACTGCACTTCCAACTGCACCATAGGACTGATGCAAGGATCCATCAGTGTAAATAATCTGGGAAAGGGAGCGCTCTCTGACTAAAGCATCAATTTGGCTTAAGGCATTGTACTTTGCTTCTTGTCGAAGCAAGGCCTGTTCTTTAATCAGCTTCTTGGGTGGGAAAGGGGGAACAGTAATTTGGAAAGGAGTGATCTCCCATGGGGCAGGAAAGTGTTGTTGTTGTCTCTCTTGGTGGGGGTGATGAAAGTTATACATTCTGAGCACATTGGCGGTTACAGTAAGCCATTTGGAGGGATGCTGACCTTCAAGGAAGAAGGCTTGGAGGGCTTCAGTGCAGGGGTTAGCCTAAGCATCTTGATACCAATTAAAGCATTAATTTCAGTGATACGATCACTTACACATGAAATATTCAGTTCCTTTCTCATGTTTAGTAATTTAGTTGTACGGGGGCATCCGAGGATAATCCTCATGGCTTCGTTTTGCATCTTTTCCAGCCCTCCAAGCATTCTCTCAGGCACTAGAGCAAGCATGGGTGCAGCATAATCAATCAGAGACCTAATATATGAGAGATACATCATTTTGACAATTCTCACATTTGCACCATAGCTTGGATGGTAGCCTGCCACAGCCTTGAGAGCACGGAGTCTCTCTCTACATTGGCGACCCAGTCTGGCTACAACATTGCAGTACAGTGGAACTTCAAGACCAAGGTATTTGTATCTGGTTACATAGTCGAGCAGAGAGCCATCATGCAACTGCATTTTGCGAATGGCCCCACCCCGCCTGGGTGGGCGTCGGTTCAGGATCTTTGTTTTCTCTACTGAGATGACCAAGCCTAACACAACCTTCATTTACTCCTCCAGTCCTGACCCCCTTGCTCTAAATGTCACAGTGAATACTGAGCTAAATAAAATCCATCTCTGGCTAACTGCCAACAAACTCACCCTCAACATTGACAAAACTTTCTATATTTTGTTTGGTAATAAATCCTCAAATGAAATTAATTTTAAAATAAACAATATACAAATCAGTAGTAAAGTTGATAGTAAATTCCTTGGTGTCCTCATCGATAACAAGCTGAATTTCCAGGAACACATTCTAAATATAGCAAAAAAAGTTTCTAAAACTGTTGGCGCTCTTTCTAAAATCAGATATTATGTTCCTCGCCCTGCCCTGGTGACGCTCTATTACTCTCTCATCTATCCTTATCTCAACTATGGTATTTGTGCGTGGGGTTTTACTACCCAAAATCATTTACGTCCTCTAATTGCCCAACACAAAGCTGCTATTAGAAAAATATCTAATTCTTGCCCCAGACAGCACTCAGTACAATTACTCAAATCTCTGAATATGTTAGATATTAAGTCACTGCACATCCTCTCTTGTGTACTCTATATATATAAAACTCTGAATTGTAATTTCAACCCAGACCTTCAACGCTTCCTAGAAGGTTGTAACAGAACTCAGGTGCACCACACCAGAAACAAATACCTATTTGATACCTAACTATCAAGAGTTAGACTTAATCAAACTAGGAATGCTCTACAAATCAAGGGACCCAGAATGTGGAATGACATTACCAATTATGTCAAAGATTGTACCTCTCTCAACCAGTTTAAGATGAAAACTAAGTACTACCTAATTAAACATAATTTGTGATCTGCAGCATATTGCACTATCTGGGTACTTGGCTTTATGCACCTGTTATAAATGTTGACACGGATTATTCACATTAGATTTACTTTAACAGTCTCAACTATCTTATAACATTTGTCTTGTACTTTAATTATAGCAATAAGCATATTTTGTGTTCTGCAGCTTTGCATTATCTGGCTAACTGGCACTATGCGTCGGTAATAAATGTGCTACTGTCTATTCCCATTAGATTCACTTTTGCAGTACTGCTGTATCTATTCATCTATGTTACAGACTGTCTTATAGTCACTTTGACATTGATCATATTGTGTTACTGCACTTATCATCTCTACACTACTATTTAATAAATAAGTCCCCCCATACTGGCTTGCGTTTTTCTTCCCCGATCAGAAAAAATGGTAAAAGTACAGCACCTGGTGAAGATGCCGTCACCTACTAAATACTCAATGCACTGTGTGAAGTGTCTGGGAATCCACTACTCCACCTGTTTAACAAGTCATTCCTAAGTGGAGTGTTGCCCACACAATGGAAACATGCAATAATTGTTCCCATACCGAAGCCCAATGACCCTGGCAATTGAGACCTATCAGTCTCATGTCATGCACTTGCAAGATGCTTGAAAGGATCATCCTAAACCGACTGTTGCACAAAATAGGCAGGCTAGGGGAGGGGGGTCAATGGATTTGTTAAAGGACGGAGCACAGCAAACTGTATAGTTAATTACTTGGCTAATGACATGGCTAGGTATTCTGTATTTGTTGACATCAAAGGAGCCTTTGACAAAGCGCAGGGGATTGCGATCCTGGACTTGCATGCATGGGTGTCAAGGGGAGACTCTTGAAATGGTTTGAAGACTACCTCACAGGGTGGAATGCCAAGGTCTGCTTCAATGGAGCAGTCTCAAGAACAATGAATATGGAACTCGGGACCCCCCACGGTGGAGTCTTAAGCCCCACACTCTTCAATGTACTTATGAACGCCATTGCAAATATTGATTTTCCAGAAGGAACACAATAAGTGAGATATGCAGATGATGTCCTAATACAAGCTCCCACCTTGGGAAAAATTAAACAGTCCTTTGAACTCCTTGGAAGGAAATGTATTGAACTCGGTTTCACTCTCTCTACAAACAAGACAAAGGCATACTCCCATCATAAGCAGGGGGGGGGGGGGGGCAAATGAAGAACTGCAAATTAATGGTGTAACACTTGAATGGGTTGATCACTACAGGTACCTAGACGTCACTGTCGGCTCTAACAAGGGGAAGAAAGATAAGCTCAACCAACTCATAGGAACATGCAAACGTCGACTCAGGGCACTGAAAGCCATGACCTCGAATGGACATGGAGCCTCTATTGCCGTCCTTAAAATGATGTACACAGCCTATGTGCGCTCCATCATAGACTATGCCACACCAGTTTTATGTACCTACTCCCAAAGCGATATGAAAAGCCTCGAAAGCATACAGAATGAAGCCATGACAACCATTCTTGGAGTTCCAAGAACTGCCAAATCGTCTAATCTACGAGAGGAGTTGTCCTTCCCCAGTGTTAAAAGCAGAATTATGGAACTGAATGCTAAGCTTGCAATTAGGATAGCCAGAGAGCCATATTACAATGATATTGCCAAGAAAACACTAAGTTCTGTGTTATTTAAAGGAGGAAACAGGAAAAACAAAAAATAGCTTTTAAAAATGGCATCACAGATCAGTCTGCTATCTCGAAGAACTTCACCTGCTTGAGCAAGCCCGTGAGCTCCTGCCTGTAGAGAGGTTACCTCCCTGGGAAGATGACTCATGCAAGATTATCATCAGTGAAATGGCAACGAAAAAATCCAACATGATACCACAAGAAATGAGGTACAAATGTCTTGGGGAAATTTATAAAGGAGCCGGAGATGAACTAAATCAAATTTACACTGAAAGGTCATCTAATCCTGCCAATCTTGAGGCTATCTTGAGATGATTTTGGGGCTTTTAAGTGTCCTCGCGGCCGGTCCTCGACCAGGCCTCCACCCCCAGGAAGCAGCCCGTGACAGCTGATTAACACCCAGGTATCTATTTTACTGCTAGATAACAGGGGCATAGGGTGAAAAAAACTCTGCCCATTGTTTCTCGCCGGCGTCCGGGATTGAACCCGGGACCACAGGATCACAAACCAGCGTGGTGTCCGCTCGGCCTACCGGCACCAGCCGCATGCTGCACCCGCCGTGCAGCATTCAGTGTAATTAGGAATAATGCCTTTCAATGCAGAAATGAAGAGAAAGCACGTATTGAGAACTATGCCTCTTCAACGCAAGCGGAACTAACTGCCATTGTTATGGCGTTAAGATTCCTTGAACGAAACACTAATAGCGCAATGAGCTGCACTGACTTAAAAGCAGCGCTACGAAGCCTAAGTAAAAACCTGGCAGAAAATCTTGCGATAGTCACTGAAATTAAAAGAGCTGTGAGGGTACTAATGAACCAGAGAAGAGTCGTCAAGTTTCTGTGGATCCCCTCCCATGTTGGAATATGTGGGAATGAATGAGCAGATGTGCTGGCTGCTGAAGGAGGCCATATTGAATACTTCATACCCAAGACTCTGCTACAAATTAGAGGTATTGTCAGGCAACATCACTTTGACAAGGTAACTAAGGAAAGGAGGATAGAAGCACAAACCAATGAATCTGTGCGCTGGTACAACAAGTGAAGCGGCTGCGGACGGAGGGCGAACTGAGGTCACCGAGTCCACGGGCGAGCCTTAGCCATACGTTTTCTTCTTACAGAAAACCCACCGCTTTTGGAAAAAGCAGTGACCAATTACAAATATCCATGGTGATTAGGAATGGAAACAGCAGCGGCGTTGCAGAATTTGTGATGAGAGTGACAGACACTACCTGAAAGAATGTGTACACCTGACAGACATTAGAAATATGTGTAGAATAATAAACCCCACATTTTTTGAGATACATACAAGAGTTCTTACATTCTTGTATAGCCACTAGTACGCATAGCATTTCGGACAAGTCATTAATCCTATGGTCTTTGGAATACGATCCCCCACAAAGAATCGTTTTTACAACCAAGCACCCATTTTACTGTTGAGTTAAACAGAGGCTACAGTTAAGGATTTGCGCCCAGTAAATCCTCTCCGGCCAGGATACGAACCCAGGACAAAGCGCTCGCGGAACTCCAGGCAAGTGTCTTACCATTACACCACGGAGACTGATGAGTTAGGAAAACACTATTTGTCAAATATTGATACTGTTCTTAAAAGATTCCTCCATTTTGCACCAGCAAGATAACGTAAGATTTTAAGGGTTGACAGATGTTAATCTTCTTGTTCGAGAAACTGTTCACTTGAGACAGTTAAGCAAGTCCCAGCTGTGTCTGGGTACAAGTGATAGGGATGAACAACCCAGCGGGTTTTCTTCCTATTGGTGATATAGTGTTGTACATGCTGTTATGGCGATATGTCCACTCACAGGATGAGTAGCACTGCCCAAGAAACTCGCCCCTCGGGGCAAAATTTAGAAATTTAAACAAGCTGTTCTACCTCTTCATCCTTACTTCAATGGGATTATCCCGGACGTTGGTTGGCACCCTCATGATGGGACTGCACGAAGTATATACAGATGAAAGAGTACAGCACTTCCTTTTCCACCCTGGCAGATAGTACCTTTTGACATCCTGACCCCTGCATACCCCACCAAGAAGCTAATCACAAACAACCCTCAACCTCAGCTTGCTGCTAAATTATGCACCATAGAACACATTCACAATATACAAGCTGAAAACAACATTGCACAGACCATATACACTGACGGATCACTCAATACAGCTACAGGGAGGGCAGGAAGTGCTGTTATTGCTCATCAGCCCGATGGCAGCACAATTCAAAGGAATATCCGAATTAGTAACTGGGCGTCCACTATGCAAGCCGAGTTGGTAGCGATACTGGTAGCACTCGAAATTATTGACAACACTGAAGTAGACAGCTTAATTATTTCTGACTCCCTTTCCTCACTACGAGCAATAAACAGTTTGTAATCAAGTAATAACGTGCTTGTCTTGGAAGCTAGACGTAGATATATAAGAATACTTAGCAAGAGGGTAAATATAAAAATGTTGTGGATTCCTTCTCACATTGGCATGCAGGAACATGACAAAGTTGACGCCCTTGCTAAGGCTGCAGTAAATAAAGACAGTATTGAACGGCATCTTGAGTTATCAAATAAGTCCCTCAAAAATGGCATTAGACGAGAACTCCTGGATGAATTTGAAGAAACTAGAACAGTGCAAACTGGAACTAGCAGGTCCATTGTTCATCACAATGAAATGTGTGAAGTAAAACATGTGTATGGGGCAAGTAACAAAGTCAGTAGACTAACAGATGTTGTCACAGCTCGTATAAGAATGGCTACAAGTATCTCTGGCAGTTCGGCTTGTATAGGGATCTAGATGAAGTAAAGTGTAAAGTGTGTGGACAAAGACAGGGACACACACTCGAACACTATATCTTGGAATGTAGTAAAATTGAGCCATTTAGAGATAGATCTAAGCTCACTCTGTATGATATGGCAACCTATCTTATTACCATGGATAAATTACCTGAAATCCTTGCACTGTATCCACATTTCGCTTCCAGTAGATGAACGACATATGAGATTCAGAAACAAGTAGTGTATTGTGAGGACTAGCAATAAACAAAATGACGCTGTAATGTCCCCATTGGTCAAACTA
This sequence comes from Procambarus virginalis, assembly GCA_020271785.1. Taxonomy (NCBI): domain Eukaryota; kingdom Metazoa; phylum Arthropoda; class Malacostraca; order Decapoda; family Cambaridae; genus Procambarus; species Procambarus virginalis. The sequence continues at coordinate 76,233 of WNGS01072660.1, read as the reverse complement.
TTATGTATTAGCAGGAAGCGATAAGCGATATTATGTATACATATTATTATGTACATAATATTATTATGTATTAGCGATAAGACCTACCATTAATGTATGATGACTTACTGTAAATATGTAGCTCTTGAAATAGCACTTACTCTGTAACTAGCTGACATTGTAACTATAAGGTGTGAAGGATAGATGAAATTGTTTATGAAATAATCTAAGATGAGGTCTGATAAAGACCTTTTGCGCCCTCTGTAATGCTTTTGCGCTACCGCTCACAGGATGAGTATGGGGTGCACAATAAACTAGCCGCCTTCGGCAGCAACAAATCAATCAAACCCTCATCACGGCCCTTGTGGATTTGTTCATAAGCTATTGTGTCCTTTTGAGATGAATCTTACCGTCTTAAATGTACTTGAACTTATACTCTACCTTTTTCTTTCCTTTCTTAAAGGATAGGAGTTTGTCTCTAGCAACGAACATGGCTTTATCCCATTAACGTCTCATAAGCTGCTCACTGTCTATGGTAACTTTATTATGGATGATACATCCGTTAAAAATATCTTTTTCAGAAAAAAGCATTTCATTACAAACCTACTAACATTTTGGAGAGCTTAGGTAAACTTTTATTTTCTTAAAATTAACGAAGTAAGTATTTATGTTATATTGCCATTATTCTTTAATAATTTAAGCATTCTTTATACGTATTTAAATTAAAATTATTTTTTTTAATACTAGTAAAAATAATTATTTGTTAATAAAATCTATCTTAATTTGCTTATTTTTTGTAAGTATATTCCTATTTATTTCTTGAAATTAAATTTATATTTTCCTTTAGTCCTTAACTTTATTCTAATCTCAAGTATTCATGCTGGTAGGTAACTATTAACAATATTTACATTTGTGTTTTACCTGTAAAGTCTTGTCTATTAATGTTATTCACTTATATATAACAAATCGTGAATATAGGAAAAAATATGATAATACAGTAATACTGAATTTAAAATTATAAATTTGTTTACCATTAAAACTTGTGCTGGTTATATGATTAAAAGAAAATTACAATATTTAAATGGTAAACTTAGGTAAGTTTAACATATCTTTGAGAACTGTGCATCAATGTGGTCGAAAAAAATTATGTAAGAAAGCTAAATAATTGGAGTTATGATAGCACATTTAATATCCATTTTGGGCATTATAAACATGGAACATCAAAAGTGTATGTCTATCTATATATCTTACAGGCTTTTTCTCCCTTGGTTCATCGCATTCGCGCCTTGTTCAAAACACAAGGAATGTGTATGTTTTTTTTTTAATATATATAAAAAGTTTTTACATTCCTGTATAGCCACTAGCACACATAGCTTTTCGGGCAAGTCCTTAATCCTAATTTTCACACACACACACACACACACACACACACACACACACACACACACACACACACACACACACACGCAAGAGTTGTGACGGATGAGGATTGCAGGATCCTCCAAGAGGACCTGAACAGGTTGCAGAGATGGTCAGAGAAATGGCTACTGGAGGTCAACACGAGCAAATGTAAAGTTATGGAAATGGGACTAGGAGATAGGAGACCAAAGGGACAGTACACAATGGAGGGGAACTGCCTACCTGTGACGACGCGAGAAAGAGACCTGGGCGTGGACGTAACATCTAATCTATCTCCTGAAGCACATATAAATAAGATAACGACAGTAGCGTAGTCTACACTGGCAAACGTTTCAACATCATTCAGAAACCTAAGTAAGGAGGCATTTAGGGCGCTTTACACTGCCTACGTGAGGCCAGTCTTAGAGTATGCCACCTCATCATGGAGTCCCCATCTGAAGAAACACTACCTGATAAACCTGACAAACACTACCTGATAAACTCCCTGTAACCTACCTTACCCCTCTATTGTCAACCATGTCTGTTATATTATTTTTTTTTTTTTTTTTTAATCAATGCTGTTTGTCAACCTTTAGTATTTGTGCTGCTTTTTCAGTCATGTTCAATTTCGGAGGCTTGAGGCAAAGTGAAATTCACACCAGTTACTCCATCTATCATCATTCTATTATGCATGAAGAACCGCACGTCTATGGGTCATCCAATAATGTTAGCAGACTTCTAGATGTTACCACTGCTAGGCTTAGGCTCGGCTACAAGTACCTCTGGGAGTTTGTAACATCTGCTGATGTAGATTTGACTAAATGTAAACTCTGTCAGCAGAACTATTCGCATACTTTGCGTCATTATATAATGGAATGTGAAAAAATTGCGGAATTTAGAGATAACACCATCAATAGTGTCCAAGAAATGTGTAAGTACTTCATTCACAATGATGTGCTGCCCGAAATTTTAGCGAAGTATCCAAAATTTGCTTACTGTCGGTAATGCATGCACATGACTATAAAGCTGCCGCCCAGTTGGGTGGGTGTGCAGCAAGACTAGTAACTGTGTGACTCACTATAGATGTAAAGTGCCTTGTATAGTGACTGTTGTGAGCCTCTTGTAGTGTCACTTGTGACACCTCTTTGTGTCACTTGTGACACAAAGATTCTTGATGTGTGTATTTGTGTGAGTGATTAGATATGTATGTGTATGTATATGTGTATACGTATATATATATGTACATGTATGTATGAGGGTGTGTACATGTGTATACAACATTGATAATTTTGTAACTAGCGTCAAACATTGTTATTTGCTTAGCTAAACGAACTAGAGGGTTCAGTTCCTGAACCGATTATGTGCCTCTGTAATCCTTTACACCACCGCCCACGGGATGGGTATGGGGTGCATAATAAAGAAAGAAATTGAATTGAATTGTTCCCCCTTTTTTTTTATTTGTATTTGTTCTCAAAACATTTTATTCTTTTTGTTCAATTAGCATTAAGTTTTAGATATTAATGTTTTCTTGCCCGAAACGCATTGCGTAATAGTGGCTTTAGGCACTGTATGTACTAGCTCTATCTATAAATCGATCCATTAATGTAACATTTCTTGTATGTATGTACCTTACCTGAATAAACATATTTATTTATTATTTATAAACATAAGGAAACTGGAAAAGGTTCAGAGGTTTGCAGCGAGACTCGTCCCAGAGTTACGAGGGATGGGGTATGAGAAGCGCCTGAGGGAACTGTGCCTTACGACACTAGAAAGAAGAAGGGAGAGGGGGACATGATAGGAACGTATAAAATATTCAGGGGGATTAGCAGAGTGGACATAGACGAAATGTTGACACGGAATAGTAACAGAACGAGGGGACATGGGTGGAAGCTGGCAACTCAGATGAGTCACAGGGATGTTAGGAAGTTTTCTTTTAGCGTGAGAGTAGTGGGAAAATGGAATGCACTTAAGGAACAGGTTGTGGAAGCAAATACTATTCAAAATTTTAAAAACTAGGTATGATAGGGAAATGGACCATAGTCATTGCTGTAAACAACCGATGCTCGAAATGCGGGATCCAAAATCGAGTCGATGCACGTTCCTGCAGGCACAATTAGGTGCGTACACACATTCCCGGGAAGCAGGCTGCAGCAGCTGTCTAACTCCCAGATACCTATTTACTGCAAGGTGAGCAGGAGCATCAGGGTGAAAGAAACTGCCGATTTGTTTCCGCCTCCGCCGGAGATGAATATAATTAACCCTATTAATAGACAATATATACAATAATATTCAATATATATATATATATATATATATATATATATATATATATATATATTATATATATATATATATATATATATATATGCAAACAAGCCTGAATGGTCCCCAGGACTAGATACAACTGAAAACTCACACCCCAGAAGTGACTCGAACCCATTCTCCCAGGAGCAACGCAACTGGTATGTACAGGGACGCCTTAAACCACTTGACCATCACGACCGGACATAAGGAAGTGATAGCCGAGGCTATATGAACAACTTCCCCGCCGGCACTCGGATGGTAATCTTGGGCATAGCATTTTATCAAATCACCTCATTTTTTGGGGCAACACGTGAGGAACACAAATGCAAACAAGCCTGAATGGTCCCCAGGACTAGATACAACTGAAAACTCACACCCCAGAAGTGACTCGAACCCATACTCCCAGGAGCAACGCAACTGGTATGTACAGGGACGCCTTAAACCACTTGACCATCACGACCGGACATAAGGAAGTGATAGCCGAGGCTATATGAACCACTTCCCCGCCGGCACTCGGATGGTAATCTTGGGCATAGCATTTTATCAAATCACCTCATTTTTTGGGGCAACACGTGAGGAACACAAATGCAAACAAGCCTGAATGGTCCCCAGGACTAGATACAACTGAAAACTCACACCCCTGAAGTGAGTTTCA
>WNGS01072660.1:5875-70894 GCA_020271785.1 Procambarus virginalis | reverse complement strand
TCGTAGATTAGACGATTTGGCAGTTCTTGGAACTCCAAGAATGGTTGTCATGGCTTCATTCTGTATGCTTTCGAGGCTTTTCATATCGCTTTGGGAGTAGGTACATAAAACTGGTGTGGCATAGTCTATGATGGAGCGCACATAGGCTGTGTACATCATTTTAAGGACGGCAATAGAGGCTCCATGTCCATTCGAGGTCATGGCTTTCAGTGCCCTGAGTCGACGTTTGCATGTTCCTATGAGTTGGTTGAGCTTATCTTTCTTCCCCTTGTTAGAGCCGACAGTGACGTCTAGGTACCTGTAGTGATCAACCCATTCAAGTGTTACACCATTAATTTGCAGTTCTTCATTTGCCCCCCCCCCCCCTGCTTATGATGGGAGTATGCCTTTGTCTTGTTTGTAGAGAGAGTGAAACCGAGTTCAATACATTTCCTTCCAAGGAGTTCAAAGGACTGTTTAATTTTTCCCAAGGTGGGAGCTTGTATTAGGACATCATCTGCATATCTCACTTATTGTGTTCCTTCTGGAAAATCAATATTTGCAATGGCGTTCATAAGTACATTGAAGAGTGTGGGGCTTAAGACTCCACCGTGGGGGGTCCCGAGTTCCATATTCATTGTTCTTGAGACTGCTCCATTGAAGCAGACCTTGGCATTCCACCCTGTGAGGTAGTCTTCAAACCATTTCAAGAGTCTCCCCTTGACACCCATGCATGCAAGTCAAGGATCGCAATCCCCTGCGCTTTGTCAAAGGCTCCTTTGATGTCAACAAATACAGAATACCTAGCCATGTCATTAGCCAAGTAATTAACTATACAGTTTGCTGTGCTCCGTCCTTTAACAAATCCATTGACCCCCCTCCCCTAGCCTGCCTATTTTGTGCAACAGTCGGTTTAGGATGATCCTTTCAAGCATCTTGCAAGTGCATGACATGAGACTGATAGGTCTCAATTGCCAGGGTCATTGGGCTTCGGTATGGGAACAATTATTGCATGTTTCCATTGTGTGGGCAACACTCCACTAGGAATGACTTGTTAAACAGGTGGAGTAGTGGATTCCCAGACACTTCACACAGTGCATTGAGTATTTAGTAGGTGACGGCATCTTCACCAGGTGCTGTACTTTTACCATTTTTTCTGATCGGGGAAGAAAAACGCAAGCCAGTATGGGGGGACTTATTATTAAATAGTAGTGTAGAGATGATAAGTGCAGTAACACAATATGATCAATGTCAAAGTGACTATAAGACAGTCTGTAACATAGATGAATAGATACAGCAGTACTGCAAAAGTGAATCTAATGGGAATAGACAGTAGCACATTTATTGTGCTACTGTCACATTAGCACATTCTATTGTCAACCCATGTCTTTTTTTTTTTATCCAACGCTGTTTGTCTACATATTGTATTTGTGCTGCTTTTCAGTCATGTTCCCCCCTTTTTTTGTACTTTATTTGTATCTGTTCTCAAAATTTTATTCTTTTTGTTCAATTAGTATTAAGTTTAGATATTAATGTTTCTTGCCCGAAACGCATTGCGTAATAGTGGCTTTAGGCATTGTATGTACTAGCTCTATCTATAATCGATCCACTTATGTAAAATCTCTCTATGTATGTACCTTTCCTGAATAAACATATTTATTATTATTTATTTATATTTATTATATTACCGACGCATAGTGCCAGTTAGCCAGATAATGCAAAGCTGCAGAACACAAAATATGCTTACTGCTATAATTAAAGTACAAGACAAATGTTATAAGATAGTTGAGACTGTTAAAGTAAATCTAATGTGAATAATCCGTGTCAACATTTATAACAGGTGCATAAAGCCAAGTACCCAGATAGTGCAATATGCTGCATCTCACAAATTATGTTTAATTAGGTAGTACTTAGTTTTCATCTTAAACTGGTTGAGAGAGGTACAATCTTTGACATAATTGGTAATGTCATTCCACATTCTGGGTCCCTTGATTTGTAGAGCATTCCTAGTTTGATTAAGTCTAACTCTTGATAGTTAGGTATCAAATAGGTATTTGTTTCTGGTGTGGTGCACCTGAGTTCTGTTACAACCTTCTAGGAAGCGTTGAAGGTCTGGATTGAAATTACAATTCAGAGTTTTATATATATAGAGTACACAAGAGAGGATGTGCAGTGACTTAATATCTAACATATTCAGAGATTTGAGTAATTGTACTGAGTGCTGTCTGGGGCAAGAATTAGATATTTTTCTAATAGCAGCTTTGTGTTGGGCAATTAGAGGACGTAAATGATTTTGGGTAGTAAAACCCCACGCACAAATACCATAGTTGAGATAAGGATAGATGAGAGAGTAATAGAGCGTCACCAGGGCAGGGCGAGGAACATAATATCTGATTTTAGAAAGAGCGCCAACAGTTTTAGAAACTTTTTTTGCTATATTTAGAATGTGTTCCTGGAAATTCAGCTTGTTATCGATGAGGACACCAAGGAATTTACTATCAACTTTACTACTGATTTGTATATTGTTTATTTTTAAATTAATTTCATTTGAGGATTTATTACCAAACAAAATATAGAAAGTTTTGTCAATGTTGAGGGTGAGTTTGTTGGCAGTTAGCCAGAGATGGATTTTATTTAGCTCAGTATTCACTGTGACATTTAGAGCAAGGGGGTCAGGACTGGAGGAGTATATGAAGGTTGTGTTAGGCTTGGTCATCTCAGTAGAGAAAACAAAGATCCTGAACCGACGCCCACCCAGGCGGGGTGGGGCCATTCGCAAAATGCAGTTGCATGATGGCTCTCTGCTCGACTATGTAACCAGATACAAATACCTTGGTCTTGAAGTTCCACTGTACTGCAATGTTGTAGCCAGACTGGGTCGCCAATGTAGAGAGAGACTCCGTGCTCTCAAGGCTGTGGCAGGCTACCATCCAAGCTATGGTGCAAATGTGAGAATTGTCAAAATGATGTATCTCTCATATATTAGGTCTCTGATTGATTATGCTGCACCCATGCTTGCTCTAGTGCCTGAGAGAATGCTTGGAGGGCTGGAAAAGATGCAAAACGAAGCCATGAGGATTATCCTCGGATGCCCCCGTACAACTAAATTACTAAACATGAGGAAGGAACTGAATATTTCATGTGTAAGTGATCGTATCACTGAAATTAATGCTTTAATTGGTATCAAGATGCTTAGGCTAACCCCTGCACTGAAGCCCTCCAAGCCTTCTTCCTTGAAGGTCAGCATCCCTCCAAATGGATTACTGTAACCGCCAATGTGCTCAGAATGTATAACTTTCATCACCCCCACCAAGAGAGACAACAACAACACTTTCCTGCCCCATGGGAGATCACTCCTTTCCAAATTACTGTTCCCCTTTCCCACCCAAGAAGCTGATTAAAGAACAGGCCTTGCTTCGACAAGAAGCAAAGTACAATGCCTTAAGCCAAATTGATGCTTTAGTCAGAGAGCGCTCCCTTTCCCAGATTATTTACACTGATGGATCCTTGCATCAGTCCTATGGTGCAGTTGGAAGTGCAGTTGTTGTGACAGGGAGAGATGGTTCCATCTCCCATGAGTGTGGAGCGAGACTAAGTAACTGGGCCTCCACTCTTCAAACAGAATTGGTTGCCATAATCCTTGCACTAGAGCGCGTATATGAATCCAAAGTTGACACGCTAATTGTAAGTGACTCCTTGTCATCCTTGACTGCCCTCAGCTCCACAAGGCATAACTGTGACGTGCTTATCTCTGAAGCTAGACACAGATATAGTGAAATAATCAATGATGGAGTCAGAGTTTGTCTCCTGTGGATTCTTTCCCATATTGGTCTCCGAATGCATGATAGAACTGATGAGCTAGCCAAGACTTTTGCTCGTAAAGAGGGAATTGATTACCAACTTGGACTGCCTTTGAGCAGCCTGAGGGCAGTAATATCCCAGGAACTTCAACTAAATTTCGGAGGCTTGAGGCAAAGTGAAATTCACACCAGTTACTCCATCTATCATCATTCTATTATGCATGAAGAACCGCACGTCTATGGGTCATCCAATAATAATAAAATAAAATAAATAAAAATAATATGTTTATTCAGGAAAGGTACATACATAGAGAGATTTTACATAAGTTGATCGATTTATAGATAGAGCTAGTACATACAATGCCTAAAGCCACTATTACGCAATGCGTTTCGGGCAAGCCTAAAGCCACTATTACGCAATGCGTTTCGGTTAGCAGACTTCTAGATGTTACCACTGCTAGGCTTAGGCTCGGCTACAAGTTCCTCTGGGAGTTTGTAACATCTGCTGATGTAGATTTGACTCAATGTAACTCTGTCAGCAGAACTATTCGCATACTTTGCGTCATTATATAATGGAATGTGAAAAATTGCGGAATTAGAGATAACACCATCAATAGTGTCCAAGAAATGTGTAAGTACTTCATTCACAATGATGTGCTGCCCGAAATTTTAGCGAAGTATCCAAAATTTGCTTACTGTCGGTAATGCATGCACATGACTGTAAAGCTGCCGCCCAGTTGGGTGGGTGTGCAGCAAGACTAGTAACTGTGTGACTCACTATAGATGTAAAGTGCCTTGTAGAGTGACTGTTGTGAGCCTCTTGTAATGTCACTTGTGACACCTCTTGTGTCACTTGTGACACAAAGATTCTTGATGTGTGTATTTGTGTGGGTGATTAGATATGTATGTGTATGTATATGTGTATACGTATATATATGTACATGTATGTATGAGGGTGTGTACATGTGTATACAACATTGATAATTTTGTAACTAGCGTCAAACATTTCTATTTGCTTAGCTAAACGAACTAGAGGGTTCAGTTCCTGAACCGATTATGTGCCTCTGTATCCTTTACACCACCGCCCACGGGATGGGTATGGGGTGCATAATAAAGAAAGAAATTGAATTGTTGTCAACAAATAGAATTGGTTTGAGGTGTTGAGAGGTCATTAATGTAGATGAGGGCCGTGATGAGGATTCGAACCCACGGGAACCAAGAATACAGGATGGTCCTATTAGAGCCCTTATAGATTTGCTGATTTATATTTATCTTAATTTCTATTATGGATGTCACATCCGCTAAAAATATTTCTTAGAAAGAAGTATTTCATTACATAAGTTTCAAGTGGCTTTGTTTACTTTAATAAAATTATTATTATTTAAAAAACAATTTTAAGTTTGTATGTAAAATTCTTATAATTTAAAAAATATATATAACTTTGTCAATTGCATTTGTACCAAATATATTTTATAAATTAGCTTTTATTTAAAATTGTTTAGCAGTTGCAAATTTAAATATTTTTGTTTGTTTTTTAATCTTCTAACCCGGTTCAGGTAATTCCTATTCCTGGAGAGTCAGTTCCAGTATTTACTCAGAAAAACTTAGTCCTGTGCTGAGGTAAAAATTAAAGTATACTTTCTGGTGGGACAATAATATGTTGTAGTTACCTTAATGACCCTCCTGATGTTTATAACATTTAAGGACATAACCAATCCAAAGGAACTGTCACTAGTTCCCGAAGTTCACCTTGCCGGAAACACTGTGCGTATTAGTGGCTTTAGGTATTGTAGGTACTAGCTCTATCTATAAATCCAACATTATGTTTGTAGCTCATCATCTGTGTATGTACTTTTACCTGAATAAACATTTGAATTTGAAGTAGTGAAAATAAATAAATTTCAGAACCTCTAACAAACTATTGTATTTTACAAAATAAGCAAACAATTGCTTTGTGCGTGTGTATTTTTATATTAATCATATTGATTAAATATAACATCAACAAATATGCATACTTTGTTGATGTTGAACTATATATATAACTATAATAAAACACAAACGTTTCGAAATATTTTTCAATTTAGAGTAGTTTGCCAAAACAATTTTCTAACAAATTTATATTTGTAGAAGAAAATGAATATTTAAGGGGGTGACACAACGTTTCTTCATAACTCGAAGAAGAATGTGAAATAATTCTGACGAGAAAAGAACGCGAAAAGAACACCTTATATCAAGATTTCCCCCCCCCAGGTCGAACCAACATACAATTCAGAGTTTTATATATATAGAGTACACAAGAGAGGATGTGCAGTGACTTAATATCTAACATATTCAGAGATTTGAGTAGGGGTACCGAGTGATGTCTGGGACCAGAGTTGGATATTGTCCTAATAGCAGCTTTGTGTTGAGTAATTAGAGGACGTAAATGATTTTGGGTAGTAGAACCCCAAGCACAAATACCATAGTTGAGATATGGATAGATGAGGGAGTAATAGAGAGTCACCAGGGCAGGTCGGGGTACATAATATCTGATCTTAGAAAGAATGCCAACAGTTTTGAAACTTTTTTTGATATATTTAGAATGTGTCCCTGGAAATTCAGCTTGTGGTCAATGAGAACGCCAAGGAACTTGCCATCTAATTTTTTACAAATTTGGGTATTGTTTATTTTGAGATGTATTTGATTAGAGGATTTATTGCCAAACAGAATATAGAAAGTTTTGTCAATGTTAAGGGTGAGTTTGCTGGCAATTAGCCAAAGATGGACTTTATTTAGCTCAGTATTTACTGTGCCATTTAGAGGAAGTGGGTCAGGACTGGAGTAAATGAAAGTTGTGTCGTCAGCAAATAGAATTGGTTTGAGGTGTTGGGAGGCATTTGGAAGGTCATTAATGTAGATGAGAAAGAGGAGAGGGCCAAGTATGCTGCCCTGAGGAACACCGATGTTGATGGGTAGGGTGGGAGAAATTGAATTATTCACAGAAACATACTGGAGCCTGTCAGTAAGGTAAGATTTGAGGTTTTGCAGTGAGTGTCCTCTGACTCCATAATGATGTAATTTAAGAAGAAGGTTTTGGTGGTTGACAGTGTCAAAAGCCTTACGCAGGTCCACAAATAACCCAACAGGGAACTCATTTTTATCAAGAGCTGCATGAATCAAGTTAATCATACTAATAAGTGCATCGTTAGTGCTTTTTTTGGGTCTGAAGCCATACTGACAAGAGCTAAGTATATTGTGTTTGGCTAGATAAGAGTAAAGCTGCTTGTAGATTAGTTTTTCAAATATTTTTGACAAGTTAGGCAGGATTGATATAGGTCTGTAGTTGTTAACATCTGTGAGATCACCACATTTGTGGACAGGGGTTACTCTCGCTTTCTTTAGAATATCTGGAAAGGTTTGGAGTTCAAGTGACTTGTTGAAGAGCAATGCAATAGCAGGGGCTAAAGATCTGGAGTTTTTTTGTAAATTAAAGTTGGTATCTCATCAAGGGCACTAGACTTGGTTTTAAGGGAAAGGATTATCTCATTGACGTCAGTGGAATTAGTTGGCTTTAGGTACAGAGACTGTGGATAGTTACCTGTAAGATAGTCCTTAACATCAGTACTGGAAGATGGAATATCATTTGCAAGGAATGACCCAATGGAAGAGAAGAACCTATTGAACTCAATAGCAGAATCAGAGGCTGAAAGCTGACCACGTTATTGGACAGGAGTGTTGGTTTGTTATTTAAAATCTTCTTTGATCCCAATATTTGTGAGAATGTGCTCCAAGTTTTTTTAATGTTGCTCTTTATTTGGGTAAATTTATCTTCGTAGTATTTAGTTTTGGCTCGTCTAATTATTTTAGATAGCAATAACGAGTAGTTCTTTGAAAATTCTTTGGAGACGGTTCCTAACCTATACTTCTTCTCAAGGTCATGTTTTTATTAATGGATTTAAGTATTCCCTTTGTAAGCCAAAGATTGTTAAGCCTTTTGGTTGTGACTTGTTTTGTAAGCCTAGGACAGTGGGTGTTATAAGGGTTAAGAGTTTTTTGAAGAAAAGATTGCACTGCTAGGTTGATGTCCCTTATGTTACCTAACTCGGATTCCCAGTTGACATTATCAGCAGCAGTTATAAAATTGTCTATAGCAGTTTCATTGTGCAGCCTAAAGCTTAACTCCCTTGACTCAAGAGGTGGTTTGATAATGTTAGTTAAGAGAAATGTGGGGTAATGGTCTGTAGTGCTATCGGTGATTATACCTGAAGTAAGCGGAGAAGTTATGTTGGTCCAATGTGATCAAGAGTCGAGGCAGTACTATCAGTGATTCTAGTAGGTCTAGTGATTAAGGGTATGAGGAAGCAGGAATTCATACAGTTGAGGAAGCTAACAGCAGTAGGGTGTTCAGGCTCGCAGAGGTCAATATTAAAGTCCCTTGCGATAATTAGATGGTTTTTGTTCAGTCTGTTATCAAGTATTAGATTTCTAAGGTTTGAATTGAATTCGGACACATCAGTGTTAGGAATTCTATAAACTGCATCCACAGACAGGACAGACTCAGCACCCTTGACTCTGAAACTGGCGAAGATATACTCCCCACAGCAGTCTCTAGTTCTAATTATTTTTAAGCATGTTAGTTCTTGGTGGTAGTAAAGAGCAGTACCACCACCTCTCTGAATTTGACGACAGTTGTGAATTGCAGAGTGGTTAGGCATGTTAAAGAGTTGAGTAGTATCCTCTTTCAACCACGTTTCAGTAAGTATAATAAAAGAGAATGTTGTCAATAGTTTCAATCAAGGCACTAGCATCATCGAAGTGTTTACCTAGGGATCTAACGTTCAAGTTGATTACAGAGATATTGTGATTATGTGTTAATACATTGTTTACATCATGTGCTGTAAAATATCTGCAATTTTGATCATTAAAATGATGTTTGTCATAGATAGTGGATAAGAGGTTTAGTTCTGGGTCTATACTTGTCTGCATAAAAAGGCTGGTTGCAGGAAAACAAGGCAAGAATGGCAAATTACAAAATAGAATTTTGATATAAAAGGGGGAAAAACATATAAACAAGACTATACAAAACAAACACAAAATGAACAAAAAAAGAAAAAGTGAGGTAGCTTACAAGGGGCTTACAGGTACAATTCAAAACAGGTACAAACACAAAATGAACAAAATAAGAAAAAATGAGGTAGCTTACAAGGGGCTTACAGGTACTATTCAAAACACTCGTCGTCAGGCATGTTTATAAAAATATCTTGGGCCTTACCCCTAAGTCTTCCCTGTAGGATTTTCACCCACTCTTCCTTTGGCCAGTTCATGGACATGGCCAATCTCTGAAAATGGTTGAAAAATCTTTCAGGGTCTGACTCTGAAAATTCAGGTAAGTTATGCTTTTTATCAGAATGCCTGGGGTTTGAGTCCCCAGTAGGTGGTGGTACCATTCTTGCCACCTCATTTTTGAGCCTTTGCTCTTCCACTTTAGCATTTTGTTCTACTACTCTGGCCTCTTGCTCTGCCAGTCTTAACTTGGCTAGTGTTAATTCTAACTCTATATTTCTACTAGCTACACTTTTCCCTGAACTGGGCTCGCATAAAATTGTATCACTTGGCACTAGTTCTTGGTCTATAGAAGCTAGACGTGTCCGAAGCTAGACACAAATACAACAAAATTTTTAAGGATGGTAACAGAGTCCATTTCATGTGGTCTCCATCTCATGTTGGCCTCCGAATGCATGATAGAGCTGATAAGTTAGCCAAAGAATCTGCCATTAAAGGACCCGTTGAGTGAAACCTTGGATTGTCAATGAGCAATTAGAGAGCAGCAGTACACCGAGAACTTCAACAAGATCTTGTAGATCTGAGGCAAAGTGAAATTGATACCAGTAACTCCATCTATCATCATACTATCATGCAAGAGGAGCCACACATCTATGGATCATCCAATAAAATCAGCAGACTTCTAGATGTTACTACTGCTCAGCTTAGACTCAGTTACAAGTATCTCTGGGAATTCTCATTATCTGCTGATGTAGACCTAACCAAATGTAAACTGTGTCAACAAAATTATTTGCACACCCTCCGTCACTATGTGATGGAGTGCGAAAAGATACGTGAATTTAGAGACAATTCTATAACCAATGTTCCAGCGATGTGTAAATATTTCATTCAAAATGATCTGCTACCAGAAATTTTAGCCAAATATCCCCAGTTTGCTAACTGTAGGTAGTAACTAAGTGATTGTAACCTATCCACCGCTGCCCACTGGATGGGGGGGCGGTGTGCAGGACAAACATATAAATTGTGACACTAGCTCTCCACATATGTCAGTTGCTTAATTTAGAACCTGTATTTGAGGTCGATCTCAAACCCATTGTTGATGTGACGACTTATATTGAATTTTGTAACTAGCTCATCAAGATTGTAACTTGCTTAGCTAAATGAATTGTGGGGTTCAGTTCCTGAGCCCATTATGTGCCTCTGTAACCCTTTCCACTACCACCCACGGGATGGGTATGGGGTGCATAATAAATGAACTAAATTAACTTCTTGGTCTATACAATGCCGTAAAATTTCATTTACCAAGGTCCACTTTTATCAGTGTCGTTTAACTCGAGACCAAATTCCTTGCCTAACAATACTAAATTTGCTTTGGTGAACTTCTTAATCTCTACCACTGAAGGATCCTTTGCCAGTTCATGCATTTTAGTTGCCATCACTAATAAATTTAGCTCCTAGCAAAGGAAAAAAATAAAAAATAAAAATTGGAAAAACAAAAATTTGTACGGCCCCTAACACCAGGCCACACCTCAATCGTGAAGGGATCCAGCTGGGTGTCCAGTCAGTGCAAGAATATCCTTTGCTAGATGAGCTGGGCCCTAGGCTAACACACAACCGTTCTGCAGAAAACAAGAATTTTTAATTTTGGCACTTAAAATCTAATTTTTTACAATTACAGTTCCTCCCGGACAGGCCCCCACTTGTTATAAATAGGTGCTGACTATGGGGGATCTAGTATTAATTTGGTGTAGGGGTAGCAGATAGAATAAGGAGGTATCTCCAGTAGTGGAGATCAGTAAGGCCCCCAATAAAAATATAAGCAGTGCTTAATAATTGCCTACAAGACAGTGTCAGTCTAGAGGTAGATCATAGATCTCCTACACAGGAAGAATGCATACTCCTTTAAAACTAACTTACTTATTTATTAACCCCTTAACAACCCCCATATACATCCACACCAATAACAATAATAATAATTATTTTACCACACTATCTTATGTTAAAAGCCTTGGTCCACATAGGCAGGATACACGGTTTTACAATGAGAGCAAGCTAGGGTAAAGTTTACTAGGCAAGGGACACTAGCAAGGACTCTAGGTAGCTTAATGGTACTACTGGAACCCACGTGGTTCCACTGGGACCCCCTTAGAGTAGCAGAGTAATATATACACTAGTGATCACCTACTTAATGCCCAATGATACTCTACACAGTACTACTTTACACACACAACATGTTTATGCTAGAAAATGAGGTTACAATACAGTATACTTATCTTGGTAAACTAGACACAGAAAAAGGAAGGGTGAGAAGCAAGAGGAAGGGGAGGAGGTTCTTTTCACCACGACGCCAGCTCAGAGAAGGGAGCATCAAGCATCCCGTCCAGGGCTCCTGAATTGTTGTGGTGCCTTGAAGAGCCTAATTGATCGTGCAGCTATACACATTAAAAATCTTCACCGATGTACAATATTGTTTACTTTACTTGTTCTAAGGATAGTTAATAATTACTACAATGTTATACTTAATCCACAACAAGCTCAAGAGTCTGAAAGCTTTGTGAGCAACAAGATTCGTCCTACATTTGGCAAGGAAGATACGAACAAAGACATGTCGGCAAGCGTGTCAAATATATAGTAGTTTATTTAGCTCAATTTGACCTCTCGTTTCCAGCTGAGGAACCCAGGGTCGTAACAGAGTTCAAGTGACTTGTTGAAGAGCAATGCAATAGCAGGGGCTAAAGATCTGGAGGCTTTTTTGTAAATTAATGTAAATTTTAAAAAAATTTGTAATTAAATTACAAGTTCAACCTCCGAATACCCGGCACAACCAGAAAATTCCAGGCCTACAGAGTGCACATGCACAACAGGGGGAAGAGGTCCCCCCATCACGGAGCGTCACCGACGAACACCCAAGCACCACTTGACGACGAATGCAGGGAGGGCAGAAACATCCACCTTGCAGTAATAACTGACATACCACTCACCACTCTCTGAGTCCACAGTTGACAGTGTTGCCAATTCGGCCAATTGAGAGCGGGAACTCAGTCAGGTGATTCGTGACAACCAATGGCGAGACAGTCCCTCCCATGGTTGTACTATCGGGGTCTTGCAAGTAGGTGAGATGGCAGCCTCGATGTTACAATTGGTAAATATGTATTTGTAGTACAGTATGTATTTTAAGAAATATAGGAGAGAGAGAGAGAGTCTCTTGTATATTATACAGACACGTGCAGGTGAGGATCATGTCCACCCAGTAGTCCACCCCTCACTTAATCGCGTCCACTATATAAGGTGGACTGTCCACCCAGGTTGAATAGCACTGTAGCAGCAGATGTTTGAGTGATTCAGGTGGGCTTGGTGATTGTGGGGATTAGGATTCATGAGTTCACGCTGTTTAGAAAATAGTCAACTTAAATTGAGGGCTATTTTGTTGTCACAGGTCAATATTGAAGTCACCTCCCAGAATGATGGAATTTTTGTTGAGATTATTATTTATGATAAGATTCCTTAGATTATCTGAGACTGCAGCTATGTTAGTATTGGGAAATCTATAGATAGCTCTAATAAGCTCCAATAGCTCCAATGTGCTTTAATATACTTACTAATCTCTCTCATCTCATTTTTTCTTGCAATGTATTTGTTATCATTGTATTAATTCTGATAGAATTTACCTACTTAAATTATCTGTTAGATTAAGGACCTGCTCGAAACGCTGCACGTACTAGTGAGTTTACAAGAGTGTAAGTACTGTACTATGCTATGTATTCTCACAAACCAATGTACCTTCTTGTATATAAATAAATAAAATAAATAAATAAAAATAGTCAAGGAGGATTTAAGGGATTTAATAGAGAACTGAACTAAGATATATTTACAGTAGTCGTCTCTATCTGATGACACTATTGCAAATAAAGATATTTTGGTAGTAGATAGCTGTGCCAACTTCTTTTTTATTAGGCCTACAGTTGTGAATGGCAATATAACCAGCTAAGTTGTAAAGTTGGGAATGGTCTTTACTTATCAATGATTCTGTTAAAATATGGCCACTGCTTTGCAACAACAAAGCGGAGATGTTTCTGAAAAGGGGGACAAAGAAACAATTGCGCAACGCGTCCCACGCAGCCGCGCGGGAAGTCTGTGGGCCATAAATTCCGGGGCAAAGAGGGGCTCCGCCTCACACTGCCCGCCACCACTGCTGCACGCGAAACTGCGCCACGCCTCAACGACATGTGGACCAGTACTCAGTCCTGCACTCATCAGTCTGCCGATACGGCAGGGGCCCCCTGCCCTACTCAAAGGTAATGTGCAAAAATTATCTGTTCAAGTTTGGTCAGGACTGTCCACAGTGTTTGGCGTGTGCTGGCGCCCCCCCCCCCCCCGCGGCCCGTGTGGGCCTCCTTAGTTCCCTAGGGCCTTCTGCACGTTCAGCCTGTCTTGTGGTATGCAGGCGCACCTTTCAGTCCGTGCCAGGTGCTACAGCGGCTGCTTCTTGCTGCTGCCGCAATGCCCCGGGTCGGCGTGTATTTGCGCCGTGTCCCGAGCGGCCCACGCCCGGTAGTGTTCCTCCCAGGCGAGCACTAAGGGCACCGGTCAGCTGTGTTCCCTAGGCATGCACCTAGGGGCCCTGGTTCATGCCCCGCTTGGACGTGCGTGCCTAGCCGGGCCCCCTGCGAGCGGCCCGGCGTCACCCTTGGTGGCGCCCCCACGTGGACAGGTTGTTGTGGTCCTACGCCCTAGGGCCGGCCCTAGGGGCCCAAGCCCGGTCGGCGTCGCCCACGTGGCTCGGAGCCCATGGAGCGCTTGCCCCGGGCGTGCCCTTTGCTTCCTTCCTGTCCTCCCAGGCGTGCATTCTGGCGCCCAGTCTGCTGTGTCCCCTACCTAGGCTTGTCCCTAGGGCCATGGTGCGTGCCGTGCCCAGACGTGCGTGCACGGCGGGCTCCCTGCGAACGGCCTGGCATCGCCCTTGGCGGGGGCGCCACGAGGCCAGGTTCCAGTGGTCCTATGCTCCTTGGGCCTGACCATTGGGGCCCATGCCCGGTCGGTATCGCCCTCGTGGCATGGCGCTCAGAGGAGCGCTTGCCCTGGGTTGTGTATCGCTTCCTTCTTGTCCCTCTTGGGCGCTAAGCCACGCGGATTAGTGGCGTGGCCTTCCCTGGGGTGGGGGTCTGTTTGCCTTCGTGCCGTGCCCGGGTGTGCCCGCTTGTGGGGGCATGCTTCACGCCCACTGGCTGGAGACGCCCAAGCCTGATGGCAGTGCTCCCGGTCGGCAGGCCCTGAGGCTTCTTTGCCTAGGAGCTGCCACGACGTCAGGTTGGGCTTAGCCGAGTGTCTCCCCGTCCTCTGCTGTTTTTGGCCCAGGCTGTCCACCGTTCTATGGTCCGTTCTGTTCTATGGTCCCCTGTTCTGTTTGGGGGTGTCTTTGTGAGCCAGGGCGCGCTCAGGCGTGCCTGGCGTGTTTTGGGTTCATCAGGTATGCAGGTATGTTGGTATGGTATGTATGGTAACATACCTGCAGGTATGTTTGTTTCCAGACGTCTTGTCTGGCCGGTGTAGCCTGGTACTTTTGTTCCCAGACATTTCGTCTGGCCGGTGTAGCCCGGCACGTTCGTACACAGACGTTTTCATCTGGCCGGTATAGCCGGCACGTTTGTACCCAGACGTTTTCGTCTGGCCGGTGTAGCCCGGTACGTCAATTCCACCACGTTTCGTACGAATGCTGTAGCACAGTATTCCTGTGGTTTCCTCGGTTGCAGTGTACCAGATGTAGGTCTGCCTGGAGTGCCCGGTTATGAGGCCCCTTCACCTTTGCTAGTTTTCAGTGTCCAGCCCACGACGCCTGACGCCGTGCGGTCTGCCGCTTGGGCGACTTCTAAATTATTGCGGTCACTTATTATTTATTTCTGATCATTTTTAATACACAATCCTTTATATTTTAGACTTTCAGCTATGTTTAGTTCATTACACGGCAATTTTAGGAAATTTTAGCATTGCTTACACCTCTTGCCTTAAAAAATTTCTATTTTTCGTAAAAGAATTCGTATTTTCATGACAATTTAGTGAACGGGAGCCCACTCCTGTTTTGGTAATTTTTGTTCCTCCATCATTAACTATACGCTTACTTAAATAACTTGTTATATTCTTAGTCTTTCAGTCATGACGTGTATTAAGACTTTCCTCATTTATTCCTCAACTTATTCCTCAATTTAGCATTGCGCAACCCTCTGGCTTTAGATTATTCTTGGACTTAAATATATGAGTCGATTACCCTCAGCAATTTGTTACTGCAATTTGTGCATTGCGTTTGCTCCACGTTTTAATTAACTTTATTGTGCTGCAATTATGTTTGTGTAACTGTCGCTTTTGTCATCGAGTTTAAGTTAAGTCAGCTAGGATGTGCTGGTTAGGTCATTCTACGGTGTTGTACCCGCCAGTGGCTTCGCACCAGGTGGTGGTGCCCACGTGGCCGGGCTGTCTGTGGCCCTCTGCCCCTAGGCGTGGCCCTGGGGTCCCTGGTGCGCCCTGGAAGGCACCCGGCTCCCTTCCACCTGCGGGCTACCGTCACCCGCCTCCAGCCATACCACGTCGAGAACACCGGTTCTCCTGTAGTTTCCTTGGTTGCAGTACCAGACGTTTGTCCGCTGGTGTAGCCCGGATGTCACTGTGGCCTCCCAGGTCGCTAATTATCCAGACGTGTCGTCTGCCCGGTGTAGCCCGGAAGAAACTGCGGCTTCCCAGCCGATGTCCTTCCTGTGACGAGTTAAGCCGGCGATGTTATTCAGATTTTATATTTATTCGGTCATATAAATATGCGGCCTCCCAGGCCGCTGGTTTATCCAGACGTGTTGTCTGCCCGGTGTAGCCCGGGAGTCACGGCGGCCTCCCAGGCAGCTGGTCACGAAGTTCCAGCTGAAGCGTTCCAGCTGACGTTGTGCCTATTATCACTCCTTTTCAGTTTATTGTACTTGTTTGTATTTATTTCGGCTCCATGTGTTAATCCCGTTTTCTCTAACGAGTTATAGTCCAGCATTATTTTGAGCATCTTTGTTTGCTTATTTATTATTTACACCATTTATTTATGATTATTCATAATAAAATAATTCATTACATTGTTAGGCTTTTTTCCAACGACGTCGTCCCAGCTGGTGTTGTTACTGCAGAGGATGGGCCAGCTGGCGGCTCGGCTGAAGCTGTTACAGCGGGCGCCCTCCCAGCCCCAGCTCGTTTCAGCAGACGATGTTACAGCTGCTAACGTCCCAGTTCCATGTTATGTTTCCCGGAAGCTGATGCCTCACCTCATGAAGCTCCAGCTGAAGCGTCCCACCCGACGTTGTGCCTATCAATTTATCACTCTTTTCAGTCTTATTGTAATTCTTGTTTTCCCAGCTTCACGAATTGTTCCCGTTATTCTCTAATGACAGTTATATTCCAGTCTTTAGCCTAAATTGTCTTGCAGCTGGACTTCTACTTACCACTAAGGTATTCCCTGGTGGCCAGTTGCCGCTAATTTTCTATCTTCAGCAGATGTTGATGCTCCAGCTGTCGATGTCCAGCTGCAGGTGCCCCAGCTGTGATGCTCCAGCCGCTGATGTTACGGGGCAGGATTTTGCAGTTCAACATTCGGCAACGGTCGTTAAGTTAATCCATTATTTTGCCCAATTTTGACTATTGGTGTTTGTGTTATACACGCTACGTTAATGTGGGTTTTAGGTTCAGGTACTACCCACGCTGCATGATTCTATAACTTAGAAAACCCGTGCTTATTGTATTTGAGTTATTACCTAATCCAGCTAGGTTCCGCTAGTTGCTGTGTCCAGGCCTGTTGCCTCTTGCTTCAGCTTACCCTGGCTTCGCATTTCTACTAGCCTACTCATTTTTTTTCCGCAATGGATGCATTGTCTTGTTGCATGTTTGTTTACTTTTGCTGTGTTCACAGTATGTTTGTTTAACTTTTGCTTTGCCTTAAGTTATTAAGTAAAGTCAGCTAGGATGTGCTAGTCGCAGTGTTACGGGCCCTTGTCCCCTGCTCTAAGTTTTCTGGCCCTGCATTTATGATTAGTTTCCTCTGAAAATTATTCCTGTATATTACGTGTAGCTCTTGCTGCATAATTATGTTGTTTCTCCTGGTTACGTTTGTTGTTTATCATTTATGGCCTAAATGTTTACATTTAGCCTATCACAATTTAAGTCTACAATTGATGCCTTCCAACGCCAGCTGCAGGTTTTACTTTTCTGGTGGAAATTTATGCTTGTTCCCTTGACTTTGTTTTAGTTATTAAGTAAGGCCAGCTAGGCTGAGCGACTTGCTACATTCGGGCGGGACCCCCACCCCCACCCACTTCACTTGTTTCCCTGTCTGTCGTCCTATTACTTCCGTAATTCTTCTCATTCTTTCTAAGTTGTTTATGCCCTCTTCTCCCTGAGAGGGAGATTAGAAATTAAAGGAATTTAAGAGAGGGAAATTAAGGTTTCCCTGATTACTTCCTCCTCCCAGTGTGGGACGTTTCCCTCACTGTCTCAGTTATCTCTAACTTAAGCTTTGCCGCCCTGTCGTCGTGCGATCCGCCGTTTTGGTGGTTTATAATTTATATTATTTATGAACATTTATAAAAAATAATTTATGATTGCTAGACTTTCAGTTATGAGCTGTATTACTATTCTGCAATTTATACCATTGCTTATGCCTCATGCCTAAAAATTTTATTATTGGACTTGCAATTATGATTCATATTTAACACGGCAATTTATTCCCGCAATTTACGCATCGCTTAAGCTTCACGTTTAATTTGTTATATTAAGGGACTTTCAATTAGGATTTGTATTAAACTATTGCTTATTGCCTTTCCGCCATTAAGTTAATTTCAGCTAGGGTGCACTAGTTGCAGTGTATTCGGGTTGGGCCCCCCCCCCCATTTTTTCCTCTGCTTTTTTCGTCCTATTACTTTCGTAATTTACCTCATTATATATTCTAAATATTGTGCATTATATTATGACCACCCATTCTTCATTCGTTTCGGCAGTACATATGCAAAATTTGGAATGCTACGGAGAAGTTTAGCATGGCCTCGCGCAAGGCGTCACGCAAAATCTTTAAGCGTTCCACCTTTCCTCCCAGCCTAAGATTTGTGCTGTATTTACTTTACAAATTCGTAGTATTGGCTTTTACACAGGTGTATGTCTTAACTTCGGCTATTCTTAATTGTCAGCTTACCCCAGTCTTATTTTGCGCATCTTTGCTTGCAGTCGGACATATACTACTTCTGCCGTAGATCTCCCTGTGCCCGTTGGTTATTTACTATATATTTATAATTAATTCTAACTCTTATTTACAGCTCAGAGCAGTGTTACTTCTTTGTGCTTGCTGCACCCGTTTCGGCAGTAGCCTTCCCGGCATCCAGTTATTACAGCCAGCTCGTTACATTCTTTATGGTGGCGGGTGTATGCTGACTGGCTTATGCTTGCCATACGGTCAACATAATGTTGGCCATACGGTCGCTAACGATCTTCGGCCATTCGGCCTTCTGGGCTAATTTACCCTTCATGTTCCTTCGCCATTGCTGTTTCTTATTACGTAATGTATTCTATTTAATTTAACGTCATCTATCATTAGGTTTGGGGCCCTTGCCTTCAACTGCTATTCCTTCCCCTGTGCTCTGCCCCGCTTGGCGCACAGCGTCGGCTTCTTATGTTCCTTTTTTCGCAGCCACGACAAGCCGGAGCCCCCCCCCCCTCATCCTGCTGCGGTGAGGAAGAGAACGCGAGCCGGATATTCCTCTTATCACTACTACGCCGCGCTCCGTTCCTGCCCTGTAACTGGTTCTCAGTCCCAGCAACTAGTCTTGGAGGGAGTAACGGGAGATTTCACCCATCTCTAGTGTTACTAGACAAAGCAGTGGCGCCTGGACGCAGCCGTCCAGGGCCTACGTTAATTACTATTATACTTCCCTTATTTGCTGGGCTATATTGTAGTATTAATATTAATCCGTGTCGTTACTGTTATTCCAGTATTATTTTATTATGACCAGGTATCGTTTACATGGTCAGGAATCGGCACTATCTTCGGATCCTACAAGCACAGCGTGGGACACATGCATACACTAGCCTGGCGAGCAGGCCCCCCCGGCAAGTTCTGCCCGGCCCGTGCCCCAGTGACCAGGGAAGACTTCTCCAGGGCGCTTCGCGCCGCCGCGCAGAGCTAGGCTTGCCTCCAGCCGACTACGCCCTCATTCCTTTAGAATTGGCAGGGCCACTCAGCTCTCTTGACGGCCTCGCCAACGGAAATAATGGCGGGTCCAGCAACCAGCTGGAACCCTCAGCTGACTACGCCCGCATTCCTCTCGTATCAGCAGGGCCACCCAGCTGTCTTTAGACGCGCTCGCCAATCGGAGTTAATGGCAGTCGGCAGGTGGAAGAGGAGCGCTTTTACTTCCCACGTCAGGCGGGACGTTGTTGCTCTGCCACTCTGAGGCCTCCTTGCGGCCAGCGGGCCTCGCCCTTCGGGGGGGGGGGGGTCCGGCCAGCTGGCTTGCGGTGGGGGTGCAGCGCCGGTCCCCAAGTGTCCCACTGTCCGCAGCTAATACTTTGTCCAGTCTAGGTGCTAGTAAGCCCTACCTTTAGTTATTCCTGGGCGGCACGGCCTCACGCCCTGGGAAAAACTTCTCCCGTTGTCATATCAGTTTTTCCCCAGTCACTAGGTATTTTCTGCCCGCCTGTTAATTCCTGTTAATTCAGTTAGGAATTATACCCTTTGTGTCCTGACTGTTATACCTAGTTCTAATTACATTTCATCTGCCATTAGGTTTTCTGCAGAACGTTTTGCCATGTCACTAGGCTAAGCTTACTCTTACCTTGAGGATACCTTGAGGTGCTTCCGGGGCTTATCGTCCCCGCGGCCCGGTCATCGACCAGGCCTCCTACTTACTATGGGGTACATTTTAAGTTAAATATTAGTACTCAGACATGGACATGTTACCTTTGCTAATTCCTGCTTATATATATTTACATGTTCTGCAGAATTTAATTTACTAATAAATACACCCCCAAATCTGTCGGTGTCTTTTCCCCCTGATCAGAAAAATGAACAACAGTTTAGTACCTAGTGCTGTGAGTAGTGCATTAATATCATCAAAATGTTTACCAGTTATCTGACATTTTGATTGAAAGTATTATTCTGTGTTTATTTATTGCAAAGTTTGCTGTGTAATACCTGCAGTAGTGATGATCAATATGCTGGTTATCACAGATTTGTGATAGCAAATTTAGTTCAGGATCAATATCAGCTTGCATGTAGATGCAATACAAAAAGGTAAGCAATTACAGAACAGAAAAATTCTAAATCTGCTGTAAATATAAAATAACTATAGCAAAAAAAGAATAAAATACAAATACATATATAACAGAAACAAGTAAAAGTAAAATAAAGATCACTGTAATTAAATAAGAAGGATACAGAAGTAAACATTAAAGATTCAATAAAGATTGACAAGAATAATATCCAATATGATTATGGAAGTGGATTATGGATTATATTAAGTCATTATACAGTGTGACAGTGTATATTACGAGAATTAAGCTGGGATATCGATATCTATGGCAGGTGGCTGCAGGTAATGAATCCCCCAATGGTGAACATTCCAATTGTAAACTATGTGAACAAGAGCTGGGACATACTCTCCAACACTATATCTGTGATTGCCCTGTTATAAGTGACTTCAGCCCAAATGGTATGAGGTACTTTGAGCTCTGTAATTACTTCATTCACTCAGGAACATTGTAAGATATTCTTCTGCTGTACCCAGAATTTGCCAGTATAGGCTAATAGATCAGGGGCCAGATTCACGAAGGTACTTACGAAGATTTTTCTTCTTAGCTACGAATGTTTTCTTTCTTAGCGCCTTCGTGGCGGCTACGTCGGTATTCAGGTAGCTACACTAAGTCGAAAAACCTTCGTAAGTTTGGTCCGGGATCTAAGTGTGGTGTCGACCACTCGTAGCTTTACGTAAACTGGATATAACTCAATTTTTCTCTACTACATAAACTGGGATCGATTTTAAGATTTTGGAACATGAACAAAATATTATAGCTGGTGAATCTCGTGAAGAGGAGTCCTTCGTGTTCGTTATATATGCATTCTCTGCTTGAAACTTAAAGTAAATATGTCTTTTATGATAGTAGAATCAGTTTTATAATAGCAAGATATTATACCCGTAGTTATTAAGTAAATGAACACTGGTGAACATGAAATATGAGAGAAGGTGATGAGCCCTGCCTGATGGGATCATTTACTATCACCAAATGCCCCTGTTCACCTAGTAGTAAGGGTGTACCTTAGCTATACATACCCATTTCTAATTTATTTAGTTTGGTTTTATTTTGAAATTAAATCTGGGTGAGACATGAATAAAAATATGCTGCACAAATGATGTTAGGTAAGAAGGGTAAAAATGTCAAAAACTTTATTCATTGAATACTTAAAGCTATAATTATGACTATATGGACTATTAAAAAAGAAAGAAGGAAGTAGGGGTCCAAGACCTCTTCCTGTTATACAATTTGGGTGTGGAACAAGTAATTATCAAAAGAAGGCACCATGCCGGGAAGGCTATGTAGCAGTTAGGCAGTGAGGTGAGGCAGCTACTTATTTGAGAAATGCTTATTTTATTTACCTTATAAGCTGAGGCAACTTATTTTATTTGAGGAATACTCAGCTGATTCATTTACATTTAGCATGGAACAAATTTGTGTCTAAGACCTCTTCCTCTTACACAATTTGGCTGTGTGTAACCAAACTAGAAGTGCTCTACAAATCAAGGGACACAGAATGTGGAATGACCTCCCAAATCATGACAAAGGCTGTACCTCTCTCAACCAGTTTAAGAGTAAAACCAAGTACTACCTAATTAACTCCATGTAACCTACCTTACCCCCTAAATGTCAACCCATGTCTTGTTATTTTTAAACAATGCTGTTTGTTCACCAACGTGTACAATTGCTGATTTCTGCTATGTTACCCCCCCCTTTTTTTATTCCTTCTTTCAACACAATTTATACCTAATCCCGATTACTATTAAGTTTTAGTCTAAGTGTTTTTTCCCCCACACCTTGCCCGAAATGCTATGAGTATTAGTGGCTTTAGGTATTGTATATACTAGCTCTGTCTATAAATCCAACATTATGTTTGTAAATCAACTGTATGTACTTTTCCTGAATAAAATTTATTTATTATTATTTATTTATTAATCAGTAAGTAAGTATTAAAAGAAAGCACCAAGCTGGGAAGGCTATGTAGCACCATTGTGTGTAACAATAAACCATTTTTTTTAAACAAATAATGCACCTGTATGGTAAAACAAATCCTGTCAGCTGTAAAAATATAGATGCAACTATTTAAATAAAAAATATAATGAAAGAAATATTACTGGTTTATTTTTATCCTATCCCACAACCAGATAATACTCTCTAAGGATGGCCTTACACCGTCATCTGATTTAGAAATGACGAATGAATTTAATAGCTTCTTTTCGTCGATTGGTGCTAACCTTGCAAATAAAATCCCACAGACTCAGACACATCAACACATATCTCTCAGGCAGCTATCCAAACTCTCTTCTCCTTTCACCAGTCAGCCCGACAGATGTTGTGTCCATCATACACTCACTAAAAACCAAAGCTGGGAACATCAGTGAAATCCCATCCATTGTATACAAGAGCGCCTCCCATGCCCTTGCGCCACCTATAGCTCTGCTGTTCAACAAATCCCTTGAATGTCATACCTTCACTTATATCCTTAAAAAAGCAAGAGTAACGCAAGTTCATAAAGGAGGTAATCCGGCAGACATAAACAATTATAGACCAATATCAAACCTACCCATACTATCAAAAATATTTGACAAAAATATCTACAAACAGCTCTACTCCTATCTCGTAAAATTCGACATTCTTAGCCCCTGTCAGTTTGGCTTCCACTCCAAAAGAGTACCAACGATGCAATTATTAGTCTCCTTGATATAATTTACTCAGCCCTTGACAAAAATGAGTTTCCGATTGGACTCTTCATTGACCTGAGAAAGGCCTTTGATACTGTTAATCACAATTACCTCTTATGTAAACTCCATCATTATGGAATCCGAGGCCATGCACTGGACTATATTCAATCCTATCTTAGTGATATACACCAATGTGTAGCCATCAATAATATAACCTCTCCCACTCTACCAATAACCGTTGGAGTGCCACAGGGCAGCATCCTGGGACCTCTTCTATTTATTATATACATCAATGGTCTGCCTAATGTCTCTAACATTCTGAAACCTATTTTGTTTGCTGATGATACTACCCTCATCTACTCTAACCCCAACCCACACACACTAAATAATGTTGTAAATAATGAACTAAAAAAGTCCACTTATGGATGTCAACCAACAAACTAACACTTAACATAGAAAAGACCTACTACATCTTATTTGGAAGCAAATCTACTAATGCAATTCAGCTTCAGATAGACAATGTAAACATTAGCAATATAAATGATGGAAAGTTTCTTGGCCTATTCCTAGACAAGAGACTCAACTTCAGTACCCACATACAGCACATAACTAAGAAAGTCTCTAAAACAGTTGGTATACTCTCCAAAATCAGATATTATGTACCTAACTCTGCTCTCATCTCTCTATATTATGCACTAATCTATCCCTATCTTAACTATGGTATCTGTGCATGGGGTTCAACCACTGCAAACCACCTCAAGTCCATCATCACCCAGCAAAAGTCTGCTATCAGAATAATATCAAATTCTGCTTTCAGACAACACTCAGCCCCTTGTTTAACTCCCTAAACATGCTAAACATAATCTCACTCCACAAATTCTCTTGTGTCAACTACATTTACAAAACCCTGTTCTTAAATGCAAATCCTGCCCTGAAACTCTTCCTGGACAGATGTAATAGGACCCATTATCACCACACCAGAAATAAATATCTCTTTGATATCCCCAGAGTTAAACTTAATCTGTGTAAACGCTCTATGCAAATAAAGGGACCCAGACAATGGAACTCACTCCCTATTGAATTGAAAAGCTGTCCAACTTTTACGTCATTCAAAGATAATACTAAAAAGTACCTAATTTCATCTTCATAGATTTTTTTACCTTTTGCTTTAAAATTGCACTGTATCTATTGCTACCCAATCTCCCAACCTTTATGTACCCAATTTGTACATCTTTACCATTGTGATCATTGCTGTCTTCTTATACGTGCTGCCAATCTGCTGTATAGTGTCTATTAATCTTGTTTAAATTACCAATCAAGCTGTCAATGTAATCAATCAGAGCTTTAATATACCAATGTGCTTTAATATACTTACTAAGCTCTCTCATCTCATTTTTCTCTTGCAATGTATTTGTTATCATTTATTAATTCTGATAGAAATTACCTACTTAAAATTATCTGTTAGATTAAGGACCTGCCCGAAACGCTGCGCGTACTAGTAGCTTTACAAGATTGTAATTACTGTACTATTCAATGTATTCTCATAAACCCAATGTACCTTCTTGTATATATAAATAAATAAATAAATAAATAAATCTTTTTGTACTGTGCAGTATATCCAAGGAAGTGAAAAATTGAGACATAATGCACAATTTAATGAATGATTCAAAAATGATTAGCACTGCATGGATTAGCAGTTCAAAAGAAATGTGACTATTACATATCAACATGAGATCTTAATGGTCCATGGTTAACATGATTTAATAAAGATAATACAGTACTTGTAATAATACAAACTATAATTTAAAATCTTTATTACTGATTTTTTTATTAAGAAGATTAGGTATACACAGCAATGTGCTGCTATCCTATTCTATATGGAATATTACACAGTGTAGATAAAAAAACTTGCTATAAGTTTATCTAATACTCCCATCTCACAGGATGGTTAGGCATACATGGAATCAAGGTACAAAATACCAGCCTCAATACAAAAAACAAATCAACTCTGACTAAACAACTCTTCACGATTTTCACAAGAGGTAAGCACTGAATCATGGAAACATTATATTATAATTACTCTTACCAGTTTCTACAAGACTCCTCTCAAACAATGTATTTTTTAACATGTTTAGGTATACACAGCAATGTACGTGCTGCTTCCCTATTCTGTATGAAGGACCACACAGTGTAGATCAAAAACCAGCTACAAGCTCATCCAACATCCTCACCTCACAGGATGGTCAGTCATACATGTAATCAGGAGAGAACAAAATACTTAAGGCTGATCTATTAGCCTCCACTGGTAATATCTGGGTGCAGCACAAGAATATCTTCCAATATTCCTGAGTGTATGAAGTAATTACAGAGCTCAAAGTACCCCATTTGGTACCTCAAAGTACTTCATTTGGTATGAAGTCACTGATAACAGGGTAATCACAGATATAGTGTTGGAGAGTATGTTCTCTCAAGTAGGACTGAAAACAGATGGTTTTTCCACCAAGAGAGTTATAAACGCATGGAACCGCCTACCCGCTGAAGCTGTAAATGCCAAAATCCAGCTACAAAATATCATTAAGGCAATTGGCGGGCCCTTTAACAAGCCGCCGGCTTTCTGTCCTCTTCGAGGCCACTAGATATTTAGTGGCCTTTGGGTAAATTTAGTAAATATATACAATAATTGTCAGCGCATCTTCCGAGCAACAAGGACAGCTACACAGTATCTCTTAGAATTACGTAGGTAAACAACAAATGTAACATATTTGTTTACTACAATGTCGGTGCTGGCTGTAGAAGTTGAAAAAACATTGTTTTACTTCGAAATATACTAATTTTATAAGAAAATTCGACGTAAATAGGAGGCAGTAGAGCTCCGATAAGCCAGCGCTAAATCTTCAATATGAAGAATGTTGCTGCTCTCTGATTGGCCAAACGAAACACAGTAGTGACCTCTATCGGCACGCAGGTGAACCAACAAATATCTTCCTAAGTGGGCCTACCTGAATTGTACCTAAGCATCTTCTCAGGGCACACTTAGGAACCTTCGTAGCAAACCTACTTACGAAGAAATACATGGAGCTTCGTGAATCTAGGTCCAGCCTTACATTTCATGTTCTCTCCTGATTCAGTGTCCTGTGAGGTGATGTTGCATGAGCTTGTAGCTCATCCAGAAAATCGTGAAGTCGCTGTTTAGTCAGAGTTTATTTGTTTTTGTTTTGAGGCAGGTATTTGCTCCCCTGATTCTATGTATGACTAACCATCTTGTGAGATGGAAATATTAGATGAACTTATATCAAGCTTTTGATCTACACTGTAATATTTCATATAGAATAAGTAGCAGCACATTGCTGTGTATATCTAAGCTTGTTAATAAAAACAAAAACAAAAAAATAAAAAAATAATAATAATTTATTTGCAATAAGTTGGTGAGAAAAGATTGGCAATTTTACATTCATGCAAAGTCATTAACACGCATAACGTTTCGGGCAGGTCCTTAATCTAACATACTAGGTAACATGAAACGGTAAATTGTAGCAAGGTTTTTTATATTAACAAATAACTACGACATAAGTTGATAGAGGTGATTGCACTGATAAGTAGTTTAGTTTAGTTCATTTATTATGCACCCCATACCCATCTTGTGGGCGGTAGTGGAAAGGGTTACAGAGGCACATAATGGGCTCAGGGACTGAACCCCACAATTCATTTAGCTAAGCAAGTTACAGTCTTGATGAGCTAGTTACAAAATTCAATAAAAGTCGTCTCATCAACAATGGGTTCGAGATCGACCACAAGTACAGTTTCTAAATTAAGCAACTGACATATATGGAGAGCTAGTGTCACAATTTATATGTTTGTCCAGCACACCGCCCCCATCCAGCGGGCAGCGGTGGATAGGTTACAATCACTCAGTTACTACCTACAGTTAGCAAACTGGGGATATTTGGCTAAAATTTCTGGTAGCAGATCATTTTGAATGAAATATTTACACATCGCTGGAACATTGGTTATAGAATTGTCTCTAAATTCACGTATCTTTTCGCACTCCATCACATAGTGACGGAGGGTGTGCGAATAATTTTGTTGACACAGTTTACATTTGGTCAGGTCTACATCGGCAGATAATGAGAATTCCCAGAGATACTTGTAACCGAGTCTAAGCCGAGCAGTAGTAACATCTAGAAGTCTGCTGATTTTATTGGATGATCCATATATGTGTGGCTCCTCTTGCATGATAGTATGATAGATGGAATTACTGGTGTCAATTTCACTTTGCCTCAGATCTACAAGATCTTGTTGATGTTCTCGGTGTACTGCTGCTCTCAGATTGTTCATTGACAATCCAAGGTTACACTCAACGGCTCCTTTAAAGGCAGATTCTTTGGCTAATTTATCAGCTCTATCATGCATTCGGAGGCCAACATGAGATGGAGACCACATGAAATGGACTCTGTTACCATCCTTAATAATTTTGTTGTATTTGTGTCTAGCTTCGGACATGAGCATGTTACAGTTATGTCTTAAAGAGTTGAGAGCATTTAAGGATGATAAGGAGTCACTTACAATTAATGTATCAAGTTTGGAGACTTGTACACATTTCAGTGCAAGGAGCAAGGCAAATAGTTCGGTCTGAAGGGTAGAGGCTCAGTTGTTTATACGGACTCTCCACTCAAAGTACAAGCCATCGCCCATTGTCATCACAACTGCACTTCCAGCTGCACCCGTGGTGCGGTGTAGGGAACCATCAGTGTATATGATTTGAGAGAGAGAATGCTCTGTGGACAGAGCATCAATATGGCTTAAGGCGTTGAGCTTTGCCTCAAGACGAAGCTTGGCCTGATCTCTAATTTGCTTCTTGGGTGGAAAGGGAGGGATTAAAACTGGAAAGGGTGTAACCCAAATACATTGAATATTTCCTGTAAATTATACCATTTTGGTGGGCATACTTGTGACACTAATATGTGAGCGCCTAGTGAGTTTAGACCATTTTTATTATAATACAACGTCTATTGCTAATAATTGGAACAATACTAGCGAAAAAAATTTGAGTAAAATGACCCAAAAATACTGTAAATAATTCCGCGAAAATAAATTCGCGGCAACTCGGGCCGCGTGAGTGGCCGTGAGTGACGGCTGGCTGACGCAGCACCCTTGAGCGCTCACGTTCTGTGACGTCATCGGCCAACTTCTCGGCTCAATTGTGTCATTGGTATGTATAATAGAATTTTTTATTATTTTTTCTGTGCTCAGGGGACTCAAATTAACATGTTTAGAAGACAAAAAAAAAATTTGAATTTTTTTTTCTTGCGCACAGGGGTGTAAATGTGCCCAGGACCCCTGAGCAGTGTAAGGGTTAAGCCGGCGTGTGGTCGCCACGTCAGTGGCTCGGGAGGGAGACTCGACCTGACGCCTGTGCCCAGGCGGGCAAGGAATAGGCGCGGAGGCCAAGGAGAAAACCTAGAGGTAGAGCTCGGGGCGTAACAAGTACTGAACCCATCTAAACCTGTAGTAGAAACCACATATATAGCTGAAAAGTACAAGGTGTACTAGATATCAAAGATTAATAAACTTGACGTCGAACCTAAGGGACCTGCGATGTACTAAATTTAGTATGGAATTTAATATCAACTTGTAGTCAAATTTTTACTCCATTATAAAAATGGATTTGACAAGGCCTGCAAGTTCAAGTTCAAGTTCAAGTATGTTTATTGAGACAAGAAAAAATACATCTCAGAGGGATAGAGTAGCTTAGGCTATTTCTACCCCCTCTACTTCAAGTCCCTCAAGGGGCGCACAAATTCAGTGAGTACAAATACACAAATCACAATACAAGAATCCCATTTAACATTGCAGGTTAATATAATAAGCACAGCATATAAGTGTTAGACTCTTGGGGCAAAATTCTTGTAGCTCCTAAGTATACTATCATATCATTATCACACATCCAAACAATTTGGTGTGGTACACTACTTATTTCCTTATTTCTATAGTTATCAATAAGTTGACACTCTAATACATAATGTTCTAAGGTGTGGGCGTGCGGCATACTACATAATATACACTCCTTATTCAAGTTCAAGTACAAGTATGTTTATTAAGACAAGAAAAAAGATGCATCTCAAAGGGGTAGAGTAGCTTGGGCTATTTCTACCCCCTCTATTTCAAGTCCCTCAAGGGGCGAACAAATTCAGTGAGTACAGATACACAAATCACAATACAACATTTAACATTGCAGATTAATATAGTAAGCACAGCATATACTTGTGATAAGTCGGGGCGTAACAAGTACTGAACCCATCTAAACCTGTAGTAGAAATCACATATATAGCTGAAAAGTACAAGGTGTACTAGATATCAAAGATTAATAAACTTGACGTCGAACCTAAGGGACCTGCGATGTACTAAATTTAGTATGGAATTTATATCAACTTGTAGTCAAATTTTTACTCCATTATAAAAATGTATTCCACAAGGCCTGCAAGTTCAAGTTCAAGTTCAAGTATGTTTATTGAGACAAGAAAAAATACATCTCAGAGGGATAGAGTAGCTTAGGCTATTTCTACCCCCTCTACTTCAAGTCCCTCAAGGGGCGCACAAATTCAGTGAGTACAAATACACAAATCACAATACAAGAATCCCATTTAACATTGCAGGTTAATATAATAAGCACAGCATATAAGTGTTAGACTCTTGGGGCAAAATTCTTGTAGCTCCTAAGTATACTATCATATCATTATCACACATCCAAACAATTTGGTGTGGTACACTACTTATTTCCTTATTTCTATAGTTATCAATAAGTTGACACTCTAATACATAATGTTCTAAGGTGTGGGCGTGCGGCATACTACATAATATACACTCCTTATTCAAGTTCAAGTACAAGTATGTTTATTAAGACAAGAAAAAAGATGCATCTCAAAGGGGTAGAGTAGCTTGGGCTATTTCTACCCCCCTCTATTTCAAGTCCCTCAAGGGGCGAACAAATTCAGTGAGTACAGATACACAAATCACAATACAACATTTAACATTGCAGATTAATATAGTAAGCACAGCATATAAGTGTTACAATCATTGGGGCAAAATTCTTGTGGTTCCTAAGTATTCTGTCTATCATATCATTATCACACATTCCAGTGAGTACAAATACAAGAATCCCATTTAACATTTCAGGTTAATATAGTACTATCTAAGAGTATAATAGTGTACATCCACCGCACTAGATTTTAACCCATTAACGCTCCAAGATAATATTCTCACCCTACTTTCATCCATGATTTAATAAAACTACCTTTGCCCTGTCCGCTTAGGCTAACTCATCCTAATCCTTGCACAGAAGCCCTCCAGAATTTCTTTATTGAAGATCAGCATTGTTCCAAATGGATAACAAAAACTGGAACTCAACTCAGAATGTATCAGGTTCATGATTTGTACCAAGAGAAACAACAACGGCACTTTCCTGCACCGTGGGAGGTTACACCCTTTCCAGTTTTAATCCCTCCCTTTCCACCCAAGAAGCAAATTAGAGATCAGCCCAAGCTTCGTTTTGAGGCAAAGCTCAACGCCTTAAGCCATATTGATGCTCTGTCCACTGAGCATTCTCTCTCTCAAATCATATACACTGATGGTTCCCTACACCACACCACGGGTGCAGCTGGAAGTGCAGTTGTGCTGACAATGGGCGATGGTTTGTACTTTGAGTGGGGAGTCCGTATAAACAACTGGGCCTCTACCCTTCAGACTGAACTATTTGCCTTGCTCCTTGCACTGAAATGTGTACAAGTCTCCAAACTTGATACATTAATTGTAAGTGACTCCTTATCATCCTTAAATGCTCTCAACTCTTTAAGACATAACTGTAACATGCTCGTGTCCGAAGCTAGACACAAATACAACAAAATTATTAAGGATGGTAACAGAGTCCATTTCATGTGGTCTCCATCTCATGTTGGCCTCCGAATGCATGATAGAGCTGATAAGTTAGCCAAAGAATCTGCCTTTAAAGGAGCCGTTGAGTGTAACCTTGGATTGTCAATGAGCAATCTGAGAGCAGCAGTACACCGAGAACATCAACAAGATCTTGTAGAACTGAGGCAAAGTGAAATTGACACCAGTAATTCCATCTATCATCATACTATCATGCAAGGGGAGCCACATATATATGGATCATCCAATAAAATCAGCAGACTTCTAGATGTTACTACTGCTCGGCTTAAACTCGGTTACAAGTATCTCTGGGAATTCTCATTATCTGCCGATGTAGACCTGACCAAATGTAAACTGTCAACAAAATTATTCGCACACCCTCCGTCACTATGTGATGGAGTTCGAAAAGATACGTGAATTTAGAGACAATTCTATAACCAATGTTCCAGCGATGTGTAAATGTTCCAGCGATGTGTTTCATTCAAAATGATCTGCTACCAGAAATTTTAGCCAAATATCCCCAGTTTGCTAACTGTAGGTAGTAACTGAGTGATTGTAACCTATCCACCGCTGCCCACTGGATGGGGGGCGGTGTGCAGGACAAACATATAAATTGTGACAACTAGCTCTCCACATATATCAGTTGCTTAATAATTTAGAACCTGTACTTGAGGTCGATCTCGAACCTATTGTTGATGTGACGACTTATATTGAATTTTGTAACTAGATCATCAAGATTGTAACTTCCTTAGCTAAATGAATTGTGGGGTTCAGTCCCTGAGCCCATTATGTGCCTCTGTAACCCTTTCCACTACCGCCCACAAGATGGGTATGGGGTGCATAATAAATGAACTAAACTAACTAGCCCTGTCCGTCACATTCCATGAGATACGAGATTTTCTCAGACAGACTCTCCCATCACTGTAACATTTTGCTTTCTCCTCACTTGCACAACAGCTATTAACATCAAAGGTGATTTTGTTCATATCTAATTTCTTTTTATTTCTCTATACCGTTTTACTTGAAACTTTGTTTCAACATTTGTCACTACAGAAGGTTGAACGCTAACACTACTATTAAGTTCATTTTCCTGACTATCCTCTATCATAAATACGTCATGTTCTTCCTTACTTTCTTCAACGCACGTTTCCCTTTCCATTTCACGTCCTGTTTCACTTTCCATTTCACGTCCTGTTTCACTTTCCCTTCACGTCCTGTTTCATTTTCCATTTCACGTCCTGTTTCACCACCATCTTCACCCCGTCTACCCTCCATTGCTAATTTTTCTAATGCCTCAATTCTCTTGTCTAGTTTTTTTTTTAGATATTCCAATATTTGAGTACCAACCTCAGAATTCACTATATTGTTCTGAACCTTATTTCCACAAGGTTTAATTTTTTCAGCTGCATTTCCTACTTTCCCTAGGCTCGCCTTAATTGTCTCCGTTCCTTTCTCCCACACATTGTTCATAGGCGCTGTCATTGGCTTCCAGCTGTTTCCTCCATGTTCCTGCTGCACAATCTTTCCTTCCTTCGAGGATACATCTATCCTGCTTGTAGCACCCGTCCTAGAGTCTCTCAGATGAGGCTTCGTGCGACATAGATAGGAACCAGCATTGTGGTTGCCTCGACAATTGCAACAAGATGGGACGATTTTTTCACCGTTTTTAATCTTGACTCTACACTCTCGAGAGTCGTGTTTCTTACCACAGTACCGACACCTGGAGTCAAACTGGCATTTCCAAGCCATATGTCCCCAACGAGAACACTTCAGGCATAATATGGGCTCCTCAATGTATTTTACAACTTTCCTGTAGCCTAGTCGTTGCACAAAAATTCTTTCTGGAGCCTCACCCTTTACCAAGGCAACAACCTGGCTTTGTTTTTCACCACGAACAATGTTCCTCTTTGCCCAAACAACGCTATCATTGTTGAGCAATAGATAATCAGGATCCAAATAAGTTGGATACTTAAACACTATGACCTTGGTGTGTATCATACCTTCTTCCGGAGTAACCATCACAATATTCTCAAACCCATCCTTCGTTAGGTGTTCCACAGCCTTTTCTGTCCCAACTGTTATGTAGGGCCGGTGAAGACCCTCCTTGAATAAATAAATAAATAAATAAATATGTTTATTCAGGAAAGGTACATACATAAAGAGATTTTACATAAGTGTATCGATTTAGATAGAGCTAGTACATACAATGCCTAAAGCCACTATTACGCAATGCGTTCGGGCAAAATAGTGGTTCATATTAAAAACTCCTTAGCCAAACGAATCGTCCACTCCAGCTTTTGATGAAAATTCAGTTGACATGCTGTAGGGAACAACAGCCTTCTCCTTCCATTAGTCTGCATCTCCCGCGTCCTGCTGAGCATGGCTTTATTTTTTGGTCTCTTTGTTATTTCCTCCTCACTGTCTCTGTCTCGCTGTCTTTGAATATTTCGCCGTTTATATCTGTTCACTACTGCTTGATACGGCCTAGTATCATCCTGTCTGCCATCCCCACTGTCACACTCTCCAGGCCCAGTGCAGGATCTTCCATCATCTAGGCAGACCGTCTCAGCCATTTCCTCGATACACAAAGGCACTGTATCACTGCAACAGTCGAGAACAAATTCACAACATCTAGCTGCAGCAGCCACGTGCAAACACGAAGATGCGGAGCAACACGTCCTCCTCGCATCATGCAGCAGACCGCACTCTGTCCCAGAAGTGCAGTATAACCAAATGTAACGTATAGTTACTAAGGTATGTGTACCAACTTAGCAATATAGATTACAACAGATCCATTAAGTGGGGTCACCTGGGACCTGCGAGGTACATATACGTATGTACACCGTAACCAGGATAGCATTAATTAGGATGGCATATTGAATACCACCCTATTATAAATTTAAATAAGCCCGAAAAATTTTCCAGAGATACATAAGGGTACATACACCAAGGATGGTGTACCAACAAGCAGGAAAGTAGTATAGTATAAACTACCAATTTAGCTCCGTTGCCAGATATTGTACACGTAGGTGCTAAGATATCGACATCGTGGAGTCCGGTAATTGTCAGGTACTGCGCACATGTAGGTGCTATTAAGTGTCTGTATAATCCGTCTCTGGCCGATCCAAGTTAGTACATACCTGGTACTGCACACGTAGTTGCTAAAGTCAACACGGGGGAGGGTGAATACCTCTGATAGCATTATAAAAACGGGTACGAATAAATACCGACACACTAAAAAAGTCCCTAAGAAGAGGGGGGGAGGACCACAGGTACCCATTCTACACAAAAAGTACTGAAACCGGCTAGGCGTGTAGTAAGACCACATATAGCTTAGTTAAACTACCCTAACTCATCTACACGTATTTACAAGACAATGTAAAACTTATAACTTTTAATTTTTCACTGCACATTATGAGTTCGGGAAAATTGTACGTTTAACACATGCAAGTCAACTAAGCATATCTATAATTTGTACTTAGTAACAATTAAGATTCTCCTACTTGTAACTATTTTAAATAGTTACAAGTAGGAGATATCCTACTGTAACTATTTTAAATAGTTACTTTATGTTACTTATTTTTGTTAATGTCACTTACTTTTTGCTACTTGCTTTTGTTAATGTCACTTATTTTTATGCTACTTACTATTATGTTCTTTATGTAAGTTAGTCATATTATTAGTTACATTATCTTTATTTATTTATTTTTATTTATTTATTTATTTATATATATACAAGAAGGTACATTGGGATTGTGAGGATACATAGCACAGTAATTACATTCTTGCAAAGCCACTAG
Source organism: Procambarus virginalis (assembly GCA_020271785.1). Lineage (NCBI taxonomy): Eukaryota > Metazoa > Arthropoda > Malacostraca > Decapoda > Cambaridae > Procambarus > Procambarus virginalis. The sequence continues at coordinate 36,148 of WNGS01072660.1, read as the reverse complement.
TACGCGCAGCGTTTCGGGCAGGACCTTAATCTAAGAAAATTTTAAGTAGGTAAATACTAGCAAAATTTATAAAAATGATAACAGGTACAGAGCAAGAAAAAAAAATGAGAGAAATTTGTAGGTATATTAAAGCACATAGGTAGCTCAGAGTGATTGCAATGACAGCTTGAATGATAGTTTAACAAAAATTAGTAGGCACAATACAACATATGGCTAGCATATAGAAGAAGACAGCAATGAACACAATGATAAAGTTGTTTGGATTAAGTACATAAAGATTGGGAGATTGGGTAATACTAGATACAGAGCAAATTTAAAGCTCAGTGTAGGAAACTACGAAGATAAAATTAGGTAATTTTTGTTTTTGTTTTTACATGAGGCAAAAGTTTGACAGCTTTTCAATTCACTAGGGAGTGAGTTCCATAGACTAGGTCCCTTAATTTGCACAGAGTGTTTACACAGATTAAGTTTGACCCTGGGGATATCAAAAAGATATTTATTTCTGGTGTGGTGATAATGGGTCCTATTACATCTGTCCAGGGAGAGTTTCAGAGCATGGTTTGCATTTAAGAACAGGGTTTTGTAAATGTAGCTGACACAAGAGAATGTGTGGAGGGAGTTAATATTTATCAAGTTAAGGGATTTAAACAAGGGAGCTGAGTGTTGTCTGAAAGCAGAGTTTGTTATTATTCTGATAGCAGATTTTTGCTGGGTGATGATGTGCTTAAGGTGGTTTGCAGAGGTAGATCCCCATGCACAGATACCATAATTAAGATAGGGGTAGATTAGTGAATAATATAGTGAGAGGAGAGCAGAGTTAGGAACATAATATCTTATTTTAGAGTATACCAACTGTTTTAGAGACTTTCTTAGTTATGTGTTGAATGTGGGTGCTGAAGTTGAGTCTCTTGTCTAGGAATAGGCTAAGAAACTTTCCATCATTTTTATTACTGATGTTAGTATTGTCTATCTGTAGCTGAATTGCATTCGATGATTTGCTTCCAAATAAGATGTAGTAGGTCTTTTCTATGTTTAGTGTTAGTTTGTTAGTTGACATCCATAAGTGGACTTTTTTTAATTCATTATTCACAACATTATTTAGTGTATGTGGGTTGGGGTCTGAATAGATGAGGGCAGTATCATCAGCAAACAATATCTTCGTGGTGTAGTGGTAAGACACTCGCCTGGCGTTCCGCGAGCGCTATGTCATGGGTTCGTATCCTGGCCGGGGAGGATTTACTGGGCGCAATTCCTTAACTGTAGCCTCTGTTTAACGCAACAGTAAAATGTGTACTTGGATGAAAAAATGATTCTTCGCGGCGGGGATCGTATTCCAGGGACCTGCCCGAAACGCTTCGCGTACTAGTGGCTGTACAAGAATGTGAGAACTCTTGTATATATCTCAAAAAAAAAATATAGGTTTAAGAATATTAGAGACATTAGGCAGATCATTGATATATATATAAGAAATAGAAGAGGTCCTAAGATGCTGCCCTGTGGCACTCCAACGGTTATTGGTAGAGTGGAAGACGTTGTATCATTGATGGTTACACATTGGTGTGTCACTAAGATAGGATCGGATATAGTCCAGGGAAAGGCCTCTATTTCCATAATGCTGGAGTTTAAGTAAGAGGTGGTTGTGATTATCAGTATCAAAGGCCTTTCTTAGGTCAATGAAGAGTCCAAACGGAAACTCATTTTTGTCAAGGGCTGAGTAGATTACGTCAAGGAGACTAATGATTGCATCATTGGTGCTCTTTTGGGACCGGAAGCAAACTGACAGGGGCTGAGTATGTCGAATTTTACGAGGTAGGAATAGAGCTGTTTGTAGATAATTTTTTCAAAAATTTTTGATAGAATGGGTAGATTTGATATTGGTCTATAATTGTTTATGTCCGCCGGATTGCCTCCTTTATGGTTAGTTTAGTTCATTTATTATGCACCCCATACCCATCTTGTGGGCGGTAGTGGAAAGGGTTACAGAGGCACATAATGGGCTCAGGGACTGAACCTCACAATTCATTTAGCTAAGCAAGTTNACAGAACAGAAAAATTCTAAATCTGCTGTAAATATAAAAATAACTATAGCAAAAAAGAATAAAATACAAATACATATATAACAAAACAGTAAAAGTAAAATAAGATCACTGTAATTAAATAAGAAGGATACAGAAGTAAACATTAAAGATTCAATAAAGATTGACAAGAATAATATCCAATATGATTATGGAAGTGGATTATGGATTATATTAAGTCATTATACAGTGTGACAGTGTATATTACGAGAATTAAGCTGGGATATCGATATCTATGGCAGGTGGCTGCAGGTAATGAATCCCCCAATGGTGAACATTCCAATTGTAAACTATGTGAACAAGAGCTGGGACATACTCTCCAACACTATATCTGTGATTGCCCTGTTATAAGTGACTTCAGCCCAAATGGTATGAGGTACTTTGAGCTCTGTAATTACTTCATTCACTCAGGAACATTGTAAGATATTCTTCTGCTGTACCCAGAATTGCCAGTGTAGGCTAATAGATCAGGGGCCAGATTCACGAAGGTACTTACGAAGATTTTTCTTCTTAGCTACGAATGTTTTCTTTCTTAGCGCCTTCGTGGCGGCTACGTCGGTATTCAGGTAGCTACACTAAGTCGAAAAACCTTCGTAAGTTTGGTCCGGGATCTAAGTGTGGTGTCGACCACTCGTAGCTTTACGTAAACTGGATATAACTCAATTTTTCTCTACTACATAAAACTGGGATCGATTTTAAGATTTTGGAACATGAACAAAATATTATAGCTGGTGAATCTCGTGAAGAGGAGTCCTTCATGTTCGTTATATATGCATTCTCTGCTTGAAACTTAAAGTAAATATGTCTTTTAGGATAGTAGAATCAGTTTTATAATAGCAAGATATTATACGTAGTTATTAAGTAAATGAACACTGGTGAACATGAAATATGAGAGAAGGTGATGAGCCCTGCCTGATGGGATCATTTACTATCACCAAATGCCCCTGTTCACCTAGTATAAGGGTGTATCTTAGCTATACATACCCATTTCTAATTTATTTAGTTTGGTTTTATTTTAAAATTAAATCTGGGTGAAACATGAAATAAAAATATGCTGCACAAATGATGTTAGGTAAGAAGGGTAAAAATGTCAAAAACTTTATTCATTGAATACTTAAAGCTATAAATTTTTGCCCGAAACGCATTGCGTAATAGTGGCTTTAGGCATTGTATGTACTAGCTCTATCTATAAATCCACTTATGTAAAATCACTTTATGTATGTACCTTTCCTGAATAACATATTTATTTATTTATTTATTTATTTAATTATGACTATATGGACTATTAAAAAGAGAGAAGGAAGTACGGGTCCAAGACCTCTTCCTGTTACACAATTTGGGTGTGGAACAAGTAATTATCAAAAGAAGGCACCATGCCGGGAAGGCTATGTAGCAGTAAGGCAGTGAGGTGAGGCAGCTACTTATTTGAGAAATGCTTATTTATTTACCTTATAAGCTGAGGCAACTTATTTTATTTGAGGAATACTCAGCTGATTCATTTACATTTAGCATGGAACAAATTTGTGTCTAAGACCTCTTCCTCTTACACAATTTGGCTGTGTGTAACCAAACTAGAAGTGCTCTACAAATCAAGGGACCCAGAATGTGGAATGACCTCCCAAATCATGACAAAGGCTGTACCTCTCTCAACCAGTTTAAGAGTAAAACCAAGTACTACCTAATTAACTCCATGTAACCTACCTTACCCCCTAAATGTCAACCCATGTCTTGTTATTTTTAAACAATGCTGTTTGTTCACCAACGTGTACAATTGCTGATTTCTGCTATGTTACCCCCCCCCCCTTTTTTTATTCCTTCTTTCAACACAATTTATACCTAATCCCGATTACTATTAAGTTTTAGTCTAAGTGTTTTTTCCCCCACACCTTTTCCCGAAATGCTATGAGTATTAGTGGCTTTAGGTATTGTATGTACTAGCTCTGTCTATAAATCCAACATTATGTTTGTAAATCAACTGTATGTACTTTTCCTGAATAAAATTTATTTATTATTATTTATTTATTAATCAGTAAGTAAGTATTAAAAGAAAGCACCAAGCTGGGAAGGCTATGTAGCACCATTGTGTGTAACAATAAACCATTTTTTTTTAAACAAATAATGCACCTGTATGGTAAAACAAATCCTGTCAGCTGTAAAAATATAGATGCAACTATTTAAATAAAAAATATAATGAAAGAAATATTACTGGTTTATTTTTATCCTATCCCACAACCAGATAATACTCTCTAAGGATGGCCTTACACCGTCATCTGATTTAGAAATGACGAATGAATTTAATAGCTTCTTTTCGTCGATTGGTGCTAACCTTGCAAATAAAATCCCACAGACTCAGACACATCAACACATATCTCTCAGGCAGCTATCCAAACTCTCTTCTCCTTTCACCAGTCAGCCCGACAGATGTTGTGTCCATCATACACTCACTAAAAACCAAAGCTGGGAACATCAGTGAAATCCCATCCATTGTATACAAGAGCGCCTCCCATGCCCTTGCGCCACCTATAGCTCTGCTGTTCAACAAATCCCTTGAATGTCATACCTTCACTTATAGCCTTAAAAAAGCAAGAGTAACGCAAGTTCATAAAGGAGGTAATCCGGCAGACATAAACAATTATAGACCAATATCAAACCTACCCATACTACCAAAAATATTTGACAAAAATATCTACAAACAGTTCTACTCCTATCTCGTAAAATTCGACATTCTTAGCCCCTGTCAGTTTCGCTTCCACTCCCAAAAGAGTACCAACGATGCAATTATTAGTCTCCTTGATATAATTTACTCAGCCCTTGACAAAAATGAGTTTCCGATTGGACTCTTCATTGACCTGAGAAAGGCCTTTGATACTGTTAATCACAATTACCTCTTATGTAAACTCCATCATTATGGAATCCGAGGCCATGCACTGGACTATATTCAATCCTATCTTAGTGATATACACCAATGTGTAGCCATCAATAATATAACCTCTCCCACTCTACCAATAACCGTTGGAGTGCCACAGGGCAGCATCCTGGGACCTCTTCTATTTATTATATACATCAATGGTCTGCCTAATGTCTCTAACATTCTGAAACCTATTTTGTTTGCTGATGATACTACCCTCATCTACTCTAACCCCAACCCACACACACTAAATAATGTTGTAATAATGAACTAAAAAAAGTCCACTTATGGATGTCAACCAACAAACTAACACTTAACATAGAAAAGACCTACTACATCTTATTTGGAAGCAAATCTACTAATGCAATTCAGCTTCAGATAGACAATGTAAACATTAGCAATATAAATGATGGAAAGTTTCTTGGCCTATTTCTAGACAAGAGACTCAACTTCAGTACCCACATACAGCACATAACTAAGAAAGTCTCTAAAACAGTTGGTATACTCTCCAAAATCAGATATTATGTACCTAACTCTGCTCTCATCTCTCTATATTATGCACTAATCTATCCCTATCTTAACTATGGTATCTGTGCATGGGGTTCAACCACTGCAAACCACCTCAAGTCCATCATCACCCAGCAAAAGTCTGCTATCAGAATAATATCAAATTCTGCTTTCAGACAACACTCAGCCCCATTGTTTAACTCCCTAAACATGCTAAACATAATCTCACTCCACAAATTCTCTTGTGTCAACTACATTTACAAAACCCTGTTCTTAAATGCAAATCCTGCCCTGAAACTCTTCCTGGACAGATGTAATAGGACCCATTATCACCACACCAGAAATAAATATCTCTTTGATATCCCCAGAGTTAAACTTAATCTGTGTAAACGCTCTATGCAAATAAAGGGACCCAGACAATGGAACTCACTCCCTATTGAATTGAAAAGCTGTCCAACTTTTACGTCATTCAAAGATAATACTAAAAAGTACCTAATTTCATCTTCATAGATTTTTCACCTTTTGCTTTAAAATTGCACTGTATCTATTGCTACCCAATCTCCCAACCTTTATGTACCCAATTTGTACATCTTTACCATTGTGATCATTGCTGTCTTCTTATACGTGCTGCCAATCTGCTGTATAGTGTCTATTAATCTTGTTTAAATTACCAATCAAGCTGTCAATGTAATCAATCAGAGCTTTAATATACCAATGTGCTTTAATATACTTACTAAGCTCTCTCATCTCATTTTTCTCTTGCAATGTATTTGTTATCATTTATTAATTCTGATAGAAATTACCTACTTAAAATTATCTGTTAGATTAAGGACCTGCCCGAAACGCTGCGCGTACTAGTAGCTTTACAAGATTGTAATTACTGTACTATTCAATGTATTCTCATAAACCCAATGTACCTTCTTGTATATAAATAAATAAATAAATAAATAAATAAATCTTTTTGTACTGTGCAGTATATCCAAGGAAGTGAAAAATTGAGACATAATGCACAATTTAATGAATGATTCAAAAATGATTAGTACTGCATGGATTAGCAGTTCAAAAGAAATGTGACTATTACATATCAACATGAGATCTTAATGGTCTATGGTTAACATGATTTAATAAAGATAATACAGTACTTGTAATAATACAACTATAATTTAAAATCTTTATTACTGATTTTTTTTATTAAGAAGATTAGGTATACACAGCAATGTGCTGCTATCCTATTCTATATGGAATATTACACAGTGTAGATAAAAAAACTTATATAAGTTTATCTAATACTCCCATCTCACAGGATGGTTAGGCATACATGGAATCAGGTACAAAATACCAGCCTCAATACAATAAAAACAAATCAACTCTGACTAAACAACTCTTCACGATTTCACAAGAGGTAAGCACTGAATCATGGAAACATNGTTACGACCCTGGGTCATTTAGATGGAAACCAGAGGTCAAATTTTGAGCTTAATAAACTACCATATAGTAAACACGCTTCACGAGCTGCATATGTCGTATCTTCCCTGCCAGTCGTAAGACTATTCTTGTTTCTCAAAGAGTATTTAAAGATTGAGCTTGGGGTTGATTATTAAATAATAAAATAGGCACCAACTATGTTTACTAATACTGTCTAATCATTTGTAAAGTAAACCTGAGTAAACTTTGTATCGGGCGCCGGTATGATTAGTTGAAGAGTCTGTCGGCAGCATTAGCCCACGGAGGAGGAGGGAGAGACTCCCTCGCTCTTCTCTGCTGGCTGACTGTGGTGTTAGGACGTGCTCCTCCTTCCTCTTAGTTCTTTATTTCTGTCTTATTTTGGTTAAGTACTCCATAACTCATTTTTGTTATATTTCTGGCATACCCATCGGGTTATGTGTAGAGTAGTATACCTGGGGTGTAGTAAGTGTTTATCTCACCTGTTATGCTAACGGGGGTCCCAGTGTAAACACGTGGTCCCCTACCCTAAGCTGACTCTAACTTCAAGTGTTTCAATAGTAGAGCTTTACCCTAGCTTGTTTCAGTGTAAAACCTTGTATCCTGTCTATGTGGACCAAGGCTTTTAACGTAAGATTGTGCGGTAAAATTAGTATTATATTGTTATTGGTGTGATTGTGTATGGGGGGTTGTTAAGGGGTTAATAAATAAGTAAGTTTGAACAGAGTATCCCTTGTTCCTGTGTGGGAGTACAATGATCTATCTCTAGACTAACCGGGTTTAGTAGCAAGTATTTATTACTGTGGATATTTTATTTTGGGGGCCGGGCCTTTTAGTTCTCCCATATTTGATACCTCTGTATTCTACTTACCCTTACCCCTTAATAGTACCAGTTCCCCATAGCAAGTTCACCACCTTTTTTAACACCACCCATTGACCGAAACGCTTTGCGTATTAGTGGCTTTAGATATTGTATGTACTAGCTCTATCTATAAATCCAACATTATGTTTGTAACTCATCTTCTATGCATGTACTTCTGTGTATGTAATACTTCTATGTATGTACTATATATGAAATAAACATGAATTTGAATAAATCTGCACATATTATGAGAAAATTCTCTGGTATACTATTCTAAATTTAAAAATATATCTGAGTAATGTCTTCAGATTTTGTTTGTATTTTGTAAAATATAAGGGAATAACAGTATTTAAAGTTGTATATGCAAACAAACAATTGTGCCCAATCTGAACATCTTTACCATTGTGTTCATTGCTGTCTTATATGTGCTGGCAATCTGCTGTATGGTGTCTATTAATCTTGTTAAATTACCAATCAAGCTGTTTCAATGTAATCAATTAGAGCTTTAATATAACAATGTGCTTTAATATACTTACTAAGCTCTCTCATCTCATTTTTCTCTTGTAATGTATTTGTTATCATTTATTAATTATGAAAGAAATTACCTACTTAAAATTATCTGTTAGATTAAGGACCTGCCCGAAACGCTGCGCGTACTAGTGGCTTTACAAGATTGGAAATACTGTCCTATTCAATGTATTCTCACAAACCCAATGTACCTTCTTGTATATAAATAAATAAATAAATTGTTAATTGTTACGAACAAGCAAATCTCCTCGATTCCTATACATTTTTTAAGACTAAAGCAATTACTGTACCCCTGAAAGAGGATACAATTGAAAATTTTAAACTCTATAAAAAATTGTTTTTTATTATTATCATATATTTTGTAATAAAATTAAAATTACAATTTAAGTTTAAATAAAGTTCATTCAAAACAAACTATATACAATATTAAATAATACTTTTACAACATAAATACCTTGTATTTAAATTTAAAGAAAATAAAACTTTAACTGGTTTCACCAATATTGTAACATCATTGTAATGAAACGCTTTTTTCTAAAAAAAAGTATTTTTTACGGATGTATCATCCATAATAAACTTAAGATAAGGAAGTAAAGACAGTAAATGAAAAAATCCACAAGGGCCGTGATGAGGGTTCGAACCTACCATCTGGGATCCTCTCGGACGTAGGTTCGAACCCTCATCGCGGCCCTTGATGATTTGTTCATTTGATGCATCACGCTATTGGGATTTCTGTGTGTAATGAAAAAGAGTAACTTTAAGTCTGCCAAACAATAACTAAGTCCGGCAGGTGTGTGTCTGCATTACAATATGCCTGGTTCACTCAGGTCCCCTCGTGAGGGCCTCACGTGACCTACCTTCTCCCATGTGGCTTCCACTACTATGGTCCAGATTATGTCCTTCTTTCCAGTCTCCCAGTTCACCTGTCGGAGTTTTCCCCAACCTTATTTCTTCTTCGTCGTATATAATTTTAATTCAGCTGGCCTCTTGTCCCCTGCAGTACTTTAGTGCTATTTATTGCTACTTCATTGTGTACACTAGTTATTTGGTTTACTCCTATGATTAATGCATGTAAACTTTACAGTGCATTTACTTCTCTCTGGTTCAAAAGTTATCATTACGTAAATCACTTGGTTAGTGATCACTATGCAGTTTCTGCTTCCTATGAGGTACAGTGTGATGTACCTAATAGACATCAGAGACGGAAAATGAATATTCCATATGGCTTGTATGACCACTTTATTAACTGTATATCAAAATGGTATCAAGATTACACAATAACGAATGTACAAGCCTTCTCCAGAGATCTCGTTGATACGATTACTACCTACTACTTGCCCGAAACGCATTGCGTAATAGTGGCTTTAGGCATTGTATGTACTAGCTCTATCTATAAATTGATCCACTTATGTAAAATCTCTCTATGTATGTACCTTTCCTGAATAAACATATTTATTATTTATTTATTTACTACGACACATGGGTGTGTTGGGGAACAGGTCGTAAGCCTAGCAGAAGTGGGCTACACCTGCCACCACCCAAGTGGGTCCTTGACCCCGTATTTGTTAAAGAACATGAACGAGTAAAGCAACTTGGAGATACATATAAACGAACCAAAGCACAAGGTGACTTGCATGCATTTCTAGTTGCAAATAGAGAGGTGAGAGACATGAGCAACGTTATACGTAATAAACATTGGGAAGAGTTCCTACAAAGTATAAATGAGCAAACAACACTTGTTGAAGTTTAGGAAAAGATACGAAAAATCTCTAGAAGCAACCCAACCAAACCACTGCACCACAGCCCACTAGAACAAGCAAACATTCTCCTTGATCAATGGGCACTAACATCAAGCTACGACTCACTTCCAATTAACATACAGCAGACACTTGATGACACACGCCCCAACAGGCAACGAACCATAAATCTTGCCTGTACAGCTATCGACGTGTTGGACCTTAATGATGTAACTGAATGGGAATTAAATTATGCACTAAAGATGGGAAAATCAACTGCTCCTGGAGAGGACGGTGTAACGTACGTTTGTGTTACGTTGTTGGGTTGATTGGATACACAGTGTTTAGTGAGTTTCATATTTATTTAGTAGTCCTGGATACAGCAGTGTCGTAGACGTTGAGACAAAGCCTGGAGCAGAGCAGAGAGCTGAGTGAGGCCGGAGTCGTGGAGCTCTATGCGCGAGAGCGTGGCGGCTCGATTGGGAACTGCGAGTGTGTGAACTCGGGGAGCGATAGCGTTGTAGCTGGATGCGGTCGTAGTCTGCTGTCTGCTCTGTGTCGAAGCTGTAGCGTCTTGGGTCGACTAGAACTGCCCAAGCCGAGTACTACATTCTTGACTGGAGATTGTACTGTCTTCTATTCGATTGATGAAGATTAAGCCACCCGAAAGGTGGCACGGGCATGAATAGCCCGTAAGTGGTGGCCCTTTTGAGCCATTTCCAGTATCAAGAGCTGATACCGGAGATCTGTGGAGGTGCAACTGCACCCTGCGTGACGGGAGATGACTCCGTGGTCTTCTATTCATCGTATCGTTGCTTATATGGTGATTACACCTCAGCTTCCTCCAACAAGGTGAGGAGAGTATTGGGGAAAGGATTGTAGCTTCTGTAATTAGTTATGCTATGAAGATAATGAGATAATGGAGCGAGTATAAGATTAACTCGCTACAGGACTCCCCCTGCCAGGGAATGGAAGAAAAGCAATACAACAAAAATACGAGGCTACTGTTCCCTGGGTCGCTGTGGAGCATGTAGTCCGGTACCAAAAGATGCAGGCAGTGTGTGGACAAGCTCGATGTAGCAGGAGAGAAGAATGTGCATGATTGTTGCGTCCTTGGGTCGCTGTGGAGCATTTAGATCCGGGCGGATGGGCTCGGGCACCAGGACAATAGGAGGTAATGTAGGCACGTAGTTAGGACAACGAGGGAATCACTGCTAGAGCTGAATTGTCCTGGAGGTCACGAAGAGTCGGAAACACAAGCTGTAAGTCCTGTACTGCGCAAGGTGCTTGAGTCGGCAGAGTATCAGAATGCAGTGAACGTGTAGATGCATCTGACGAAAGAGCAGCTTTCATGGGAGTCCCTGTAGAACAAGCAGTGCCCTGGCAGCGACGGAGAGTCGGCAGGACAGGCTGTAGATCCCACATGATGTAGTTGCTGATGAAACTGTCAGATGAGTAAGTAACACTCGCTATGCAGCAAGCTGTAGTTAATGAAAAAGCAGAGATGATCGCGGTGAAAACCATAGCTGTGGCGAGGGTGTTGGAAGTGTTCCGTGACAGGTGGCAGCGGTCCACAGGAAGCAACAGCAGGAGTGAAGGTCCAGTGAGAGTCCATGTTGTAGTCCATCGTGGCTGGGTATCGTCGAAACTCTCTGGGGTCACCAATGTAACGTACGATTGTGTTACGTTGTTGGGTTGATTGGATACACAGTGTTTAGTGAGTTTCATATTTATTTAGTAGTCCTGGATACAGCAGTGTCGTAGACGTTGAGACAAAGCCTGGAGCAGAGCAGAGAGCTGAGTGAGGCCGGAGTCGTGAAGCTCTATGCGGGAGAGCGTTGCGGCTCGATTGGGAACTGCGAGTGTGTGAATCGGGGAGCGATAGCGTTGTAGCTGGATGCGGTCGTAGTCTGCTGTCTGCTCTGTGTCGAAGCTGTAGCGTCTTGGGTCGACTAGAGCAGCCCAAGCCGAGTGCTACATTCTTGACTGGAGATTGTACTGTCTTCTATTCTGATTGATTGATGAAGATTAAGCCACCCAAAAGGTGGCACGGGCATGAATAGCCCGTAAGTGGTGGCCCTTTTGAGCCATCACCAGTATCAATAGATGATACTGGAGATCTGTGGAGGTGCAATGCACCCTACGTGACGGGAGATGTCTCCCATGAATGTGTCCAAGATGAACATTATGCCATCCAAAAGGTGGCACGGGCATGAATAGCTCGTAAGTGGTGGCCCTTTTGAGCCATTACCAGTATCAAGAGCTGATACAGGAGATCTGTGGAGGTGCAACTGCACACTGCTTGACGGGAGATGTCTCCCGTTTGGTCTTCTATTCGATTGATTGATTGATAAAGATTAAGCCACCCAAGAGGTGGCACGGGCATGAATAGCCCGTAAGTGGTGGCCCTTTTGAGCCATTACCAGTATCAAGAGATGATACTGGAGATCTGTGGAGGTGCGACTGCACCCTGCGTGACGGGAGATGTCTCCCGGACCAAATGGTGGTCGGTCTTCTATTCATCATACCGTTGCTTATATGGTGATTACACCTCAGCTTCCTCCAACATGGTGAGGAGAGTATTGGGGAAAGGATTGTAGCTTCTGTAATTAGTTATGCTATGAAGATAATGAGATAATGGAGCGAGTATAAGATTAACTCGCTACAACGGTATTACTTACAGTCTACTGAGATTAGTCTCACAAGTACCAGGTAATCCACTTTTAGTGTTGTACAGAATGAGTTTACGTGAAGGAGTACTACCTGATGCTTGGACACAGAGTGTCATTGTTCCCATCCCCAAACCACACTCAGATAATTATAGACCAATATCTCTAACATCGTGTGTTTGCAAAGTGCTTGAACGTATTGTTCTTAACCGACTCATGTATCGTATACAGGGGCACCTGTCACCCCAACTGTTTGGATTTATGCCTGGGCTTAGTACACAACACTGTTTTGCTGAGTACTTCGCACATATTGAAGCTTCCCCTCAAACAGTCTTCATCGACCTAGCAGCAGCTTTTGATACAGCAAACAGAGAAATCATACTGGAACAGCTTGCCGAGCTGGGAATACAAGGAAAATTACTGAAATGGATAAAGGGCTATTTGTCTAATCGAACAGCATATATTTTGTTTAATGGTGTTAAAAGCACAGAGAGCAAACACTTTGAGCTGGGAACTCCACAAGGAGGGGTCCTCAGCCCCTTGTTGTTCAACGTTCTGATGCATAAACTTATTAAAGATCTTCCAACTAATAACGAAGACACTGTCATTTGTTATGCTGATGATATATGTTTACAGGCTGCCTCCGAGCCTAGAATGCAAGTTCTGCTCGATGCTTTTGCTACTAGAGCTGAGGAATGTGGCCTCCTCATCTCTGTACAGAAAACTCGTGCCCTCATTCTATGTGTGGTATCCCATCAGCCAATTATCATATAGATGGGCGAGCACTCGAAAACTGTGAGTCTTACAGATACCTTGGTGTCCCCATTAACGACCCTGGGTACCTTTCTTCTCTCAAGAGGTGACTCTGGGTTTGAGGTGATGTAGAATCCCCTCAGCTAGTTTTCCTAGTTTCTAGAATAGGCTAGTCGTTCTAGGGACTCTAGAAACTGAAGCTTTCAAACTAACATATACTTGTGGGGTGTCGAATGAAAGCTTATGTTAAGGACTGTCGGTTAAGACTAAGTAGGGATCTGTGATTGCTCTGTAGAGAGAGTTACAGAAATTTTCCTGTTTCTGTGAAATAGGATGGGATTTGAGAGTGAATGGTGTGAGGAGGTACTTGACTCAGACCGTTACAGGTGGGGGGACAGTAGGGTGAACGTTGCTCCCCCCACCAAGTTTTTTTTTTTTAATTTATTTTTACATGCAAGCATGCAAGTACAAAGCAATAAATACAATAAAATTTACATAAGAAACCAAATTTTAGCAGAACAAAAAAAAAAAAAAACACCGGCCAGAAGGACCGACAGCACAGTACAAAAACATCAATAAAACAAATAGCGCAAACAGGCAAACAAAACCCAAAACACAATAACACATAAAACAAGATCATAATACACAGAGAAAGCAGAGGAGAACAAGAAAAAATAATAAATCATAAAACATACAACAATCCAAAAAAAAAAACACATGGCACAATAACAACACAAACAATAAACAAAACAATAAACAAACATGCACAACCACGCACGTAAGAGGGCAAACAGCATAGCCATAGGGGCACATAATACAACAGAAAAGAAACAGATAATCATGAAATGGTATAGCCACACACTAATTACAATAAACAGGGACATTGAGAAAACTAAATACGACACCGGCCTGAAGGGCACACAATAAATACCACAGAACATACTAAATCCAATACATACGCGAAATACTCAGCAAGCACACAAACTATCAAGAGTGCGCATACTTATCCGGCCACTCAGCTGCCGGGAAACGAATACAATACGCCTCCCAAAGCAACATGATGTCGTCAGAGTGACTATGGGCCGTACGAGGATCGGGCATCAAATTCGGCACACCCTCAACAAAAACCTGAGCCTGTGGAACCCAGATAGTCGAGGGGCACCACGGAACAGGCAGCACTCGGTCATGAAAGCCAAATCCAAAGGGTTGGTCTTCTGATCGTACGCCACGCCGGAGGCCAAGATGATCGGGACGGGCTTCCCCCTACAGGCGCGGGCAACGGGCAGCGCACTTGTAACCTTGTCAGCCCCACAGGGCTCCGCAGCAACCACCGGACGTGACATCTGCAGGGGCCGAACATCCTTCTTCAGCAACAACACGAGGTCGCGGCCTGCACCAGCACCCACCTCACCTACGTCCGGAGGAGCTACCACCTCCCACTGCGGAGAACCGCCTGCAGAAGAAACAGGAGGTGAATTATAAACACAATCGCCGGCATCAGCAGGCACATGGACGTCAGCGACCACCACATCATCTCCCGAAGACCCATCGGCGTCGAAACCCTCCACATCAGCCCAAGCAGTGGAAGAACGCCGGGACCGCTTGGGCACCGGGCGCACATCCTCAGAGCCGGAGGCGGACCCAGAACCACGGGCATCACAAGCCGTGCGAACCAACGCTCGCCTCATGACGGCAGCAGCCTCAACCGCAGGGGGAACCGGACCACACACAACAGGAGGCC
Source organism: Procambarus virginalis (assembly GCA_020271785.1). Classification (NCBI taxonomy): domain Eukaryota; kingdom Metazoa; phylum Arthropoda; class Malacostraca; order Decapoda; family Cambaridae; genus Procambarus; species Procambarus virginalis. The sequence goes on along the minus strand of WNGS01072660.1, from coordinate 20,926 downwards.
CCACAGCCACCCCAGCACCCAGCACAGCCGGGACCTGAGGCGAGTATGCAGGCGAGCATGCAGGGCCAGGTGCAGCACCTGAAGACGGGTGAGCAGACAGGTGAGCAGACAGCGAGGAGGGAGCATCAGGAAGGCCCACGGGAGCAGCAGGGACAGGAGCAGGAGTATCCACCGAGGGCATCGCAACATCCTGAAGAGGGTCGGCGACATTCGGGGGAACGTCCACCACAGGGGGGCATCAGGCGACACAGGGGGCTTAGCCGCGTCCAGAGAGGCGTCCAGAGCCACAGAAACCTCCTCCACAGGAAGCGGTGGAAAGTCCTCCTCACTGAAGAGATTCACAGGCGCAGAGGCCGGCGCAGAACAGTCAGCAGCCTGATGGCCCGACAGGCCACAACGATAACATGTCCGAGGCTGGCGGGCGTAAAACACACGAACTGTGTACCCCATCAGACGCACAGAGGACGGAATATCCTCCCGTAGCCTCATGCCCAGGGTACGAATGTTCGTCCGGACACCCTTAAGTGGGCTCGAAGAAACCACATTCACCCTCACACTAACGACGGCGCCAAAACGGCCGAAGTACCGCCGGAGCAGACCCTCCGGAAACTCCAACGGAGCCCCATGGACGCTGACGTAGGTGAGGGCACCACTCCGATCCGATATGGAAACAGTGCCCGCACCATCCTGTAGAGGCAGAGTCCGCCCCTCGTATCGACGGAGAAATTCGCGATACGCCATTTCTTCAGTGAATTTCAGGATCACCCGACGGGCCGTCACCAGCTCGACACCGTATATATCCATCACAGGGACCTGCAGCTGCTCACACACCCGTGCAATCTCTGGGTACCCAGCCCGGCTGGAAAATTCCAGGCCCACAGACTGAGCCCGCAGTACTGGTGGGAGGGGGACCCCCATCGTAACTCAGTTCCGCCACGTCAGCACGCAGCCAACCAGGCAAACACTGGGAGGGCAGCGACGCCCCGCCACCTGGCGACCAAACAGCTAACAACCCCAGCAGTCACGGAGGGACACGTCCGCACTCCACGGCTGCTCAGGGTCAACCCCCCCCCCACCAAGTGAGACATTGAGATGCTGTCCTTAGGCCTGCCCCTCCTTGTGACGTCACGTCACGCCACAGGGCGAGGGGCGACCGGATTGGTTTAGGCATCTCTGTTCTAGCTGAGTTTTTGGCGCGAACAGCGGTGATTGGAAGTGGCATGAGGGACAGTGCCACCTTCCTGCTGATTGGTCAAGACAAGGTAGGGGGGGAGATATGGGGATTTGAGTTTCCCTAGCCCGCGAAAGCGTCAGTTTGAATTGGGCAGCAAGAGGAGTAAGAAGTGACCTGGTGGAGGTGGCGGGCCTGCCACCTCCACCACCGTTATTCGCTTCTGTCGTCCAGATTACTCATCTTGCATGGCACTCCTGCCACCCTGAGTGTGTCGAGGCCCAAATTCGCGTGAAACTGGGGCTGATGAATACGGGACAGTGAAAAGCCTCAGAGACAGTGATCACCCATGGGGCAGCTGGCAGAGCCTCATGGGGTAGCAGGTGGCTCAAATATTCTGTATGTTCATGGACAATTGGGTGGAATAATGGGCAGGGCCTCCTAGTGTAATTAAGGTGATATTACAGGCCCTGTTGGACTTTGAATTCCGCCCGACGGCGTCCATGTGGTGGTGACGCCGGCCATTGTCACCATTGTCACCCTAGTGTATTGTAATAATCTCCATTGTAATAACTCGACCGCGCACCCCGCTACTACCACTGAGCTAACCACGCAATCTCCACTCTTCCTATGGTAATAATGGATGCTATACGATCATGTAAGATGTTAACATTCGGGCCGTCATACGAAGATGAAAACCAGTAAACCGAGGAGAGAGAGACGGAGAGAGAGAGAGAGAGAAAGAGAGAGGGCGAGAGAGAGAGGGAGAGAGAGATAGAGAGAGACAGACAGAGAGAGAGAGACAGACAGACAGAGAGAGAGAGTGAGGAAGAGTGAGGCAGAGCGAGAACGAGAGCAAGGGAGGGAGAACGAGAGCGAGTAAGGGCGAGGGAGAGTGAGACAGAAAGATAGAGATATACGTAGTCACAGCCTATCGTATGAGTTACCGAGTGACGCTGCCACCACCCTGAGTTACCGGACAGGGGACCGGAGTGAGATTCGTAGGTCTTGCAGATGGAATAACCTACCAGGACAGGTGTAGGGGACAATTGAAAGGTACAAGGATCCTGGCCTGACACTCGAATAATCCTGACCACTTGGGAACTATAGAATACACAAGAATAAGGCGGGACACACCCAGTACTAAACCCTCAACACGGGACGGATGGGGGGAGGAGTACTGGATAATTACGGACACTAGGTCACTAGGGCAAAGGGACGGTAGGCCCAATATCACTAAGACAAGGAACCATTAATACACATTTATTAACACTTGATAATATATAACTTTATTTAAAATAATTAAATCTGCACTTCCCTAACTAATTCCTACCAGAGGCCAAGAGTACTGAATGAGGTGCTTTAGTTCAAGAGAGCCGCACTTACTCGTATGTTGTTCCACAGTTCTCCTGGAGATGATGTTCCCTCCCTGAGTCCACACACACCGTCCTCCTGGGGCTGCGCCCACTCTACTGTTCCTCTTCCCCTCAGCTGAACATGAGGGTTTGCATTTAATATGTAGGGGTTAATCCCTGAAGATTATCATGACGGCATCAACTCTGACCTCTTCGTGACTTGGTAACCGCTGACCTGTCCTGGTGGCTAACTTGGTACCGAGGTGTAACTTTTACATTGTCTGCCGCCGCCGCCTGACTGGCGCCTGTGGTTTGTTCATCCTCCACGTGGCTTGGTCATGCTGTTAGGATGTTCCTGTTGTACTACTATGTACTGCTCTCTTGTTACAGTATGAGCATGTCATGCTCGGGTGTATGATGGGGTTGTTAGTGATTCCCCATCCATGTGTGTATGCCCTGCGGCCACCCCAGGCCGCCCGCGGCCACCCGCCGCCCGGCCAGGCCACCCGCCACCCGGCCACCAGCTCAGCCCGGGTGGGGTGCCGTGACGTCACGTGCTACCCGTGGCTACATCCGCTAGGGCCACGCGGTGGCCACATGCCATGGCCACCCCTTTGGCCACACTTGGCCACTTTCCAGGGACAGCCTAGGGCCACATATTGTCGACGCACGAGGAGCAAGCTAAGTGTTGACAGCCAGTGAGGTAGGGACATCGGGGAAAGGAGTGAAAGGAGAGGAAAATATGAGTATAATAATCAGAGTGTAACAGTGTCTCAATATTAGTGGAAATTACGGTAAAAGCTGTGTTGTCCCATAGCCCGGCCAAGCTAGGGAAGCAGCTGAGAGACAGCTGTCTGTAGCACACCCACGTGACTGAGAGGTAGTACCTGGAGAGGGATATTGAACACAGTACCACACATGTAGTTATATATATATATGTAGATATATGATTGTGGGTAGTCTGACTTGAGTATGGGACCAGTCAGTGTAGAGAATTACCATATAAATGATCCAGTCTGTCGATTCTGTATAATCGTTCAGCCTTGATTAATGCCATAGAGTACCGCATATAAATTATAATCATTAGAAGTAGGCAGGCCGTGTTACAGGGTTATCAGTGGATACCCTGAGGTCTGTGTAATTAGTGATACATTTACCTGGTGATATAATTTTCATTGATTATGTGGAGGCCATTTCCATGTGTTCAATTGCATGTTGTATGTACTGTGTAGTGTGGTGAGTCAGTAGATGTGATTGCTGACTGATTGCCTAATGATGTCATTAGCATGTGGGGCATGCTGACGGCATCATTGTGTTGCAGGTTTGTGCAATGTTGTTATCAGGTATACGATATTACTGTCCTAGAACTGTGTTGAGGATTTAAGGGGACCCCTTTGAGTATTCAGGGAAATTCTCAGTACTTAATGAGAGCGAGCAATTAGTTAATTTTCCTAATTATGGAGAATTAGCGCCAGCTGTCCGCGTATAGCGACGGTGTCTTATATTAACGTAAATTGTCTTGCTTATGTAGACGGGATCGATCAGTCTTTTGCAACGGTTGCAAGATTAAGGAGAGGCAGTAATATTGGTATACTTTTGTTGTTGCAAAACCGTGTGTCATTACTGTGTGGGTATAGTAATTAACGAGTTGCAGTAGCCGCAACCGTATGTGGGCGGTGCATTTATGTTGTTATGCATGCCATTGTAAGTGTGACCTATGTAACATTAGGGTTACTTTGTTTCTTTAAGTTGTGTTGAGGACTTGAGGATTCAGTGAGTTAATTAAAGGGGTAATTAACTGGATAAGGGGTGCACATTTATTGTTGAATGAGTGAGAGCTGTTATGGGAGGACAGTGTTGAACTTGAGCTTGTTGAAATACGTTTCCGGTGCAATTAATTGTCCGTGTGACAACTAATTGACCACTCTAACTAATTATGTAATTAGAATTCTCATCATGAATTCACGTAGTGGGAGAGGATCTGTCAGAGTCTGTCAGTAATAGTGTTAACGTCATTTGCTCGAGACTAATTACCTTTCGAGGTATAGCAATTAGTGGCTCATGATAATTAGTGGAGTAATTAACGTCTGGAGTCTTGAGGACTCAGATGACTCGGTAAAGCGAGGTCATGGAGTTAGCATACGTTATATTAATCATATTCTGTCTGGTGACAGTGGATTAAGATGCACTCATTGTTAATTAGTAATTAACTCCTCTTCCGTGAATTCACAGTGTTTGATGAGACCTGCTTAGGCAGTGCGGAGTGAGACATATTTGTGTATGATTAATTATCGGTCCTGGTGACAGTTAATTAATTGCTCGAGGTTAATTAGGGTAATTAACACTCATATTAAAGTAATTAATGACACAGACTGTTGAGAAGCTACCCACTTAGGGTAGGCTTAGTTAACGTAACTCAATTGGGATGTAATTAGTGGTCCGTTTGACCTTAAGTAAGAATTACTCACTGAATACTTGACGGGAGTCAAGTGTGATGTAATGTAAGAGACTTGAATTATTGTTACTTGTGTTGAGAGACAAGATGACTTGTGTTGAGGATTAACGTAGAGTAACATCATGTTGTTGTCTAGTGTGAGACAATTGTTTGTGATTCAAGTAGTACTTTGTTGCTGACTGCTGTGATCAGTCAATTAACGTAATCACATAATCAATGTTGTAAATGATTAAGGCAATTTCTTTTGGTTATCGTCCGGTGACGAGAGTAGAGTAAAACCTAGGGATGAGTGGAGCTTTGTCCCAGAATCCCGACTTGCCTGACTTTGTTCACTTTAAGTTGTGATAGGGGGAGTCACTGTTAGACTACCCACCTAGTTACGGGGGTCGCTCCTGTTGGGCGGGAGGACCTTAAGCTTGTGATTAGAATAGCTGTCACCGTGAAGCCGTGACACTATTAATTGCTTGCGTGTGTCATCAGTGGAGATCCTTCATTTGTTCAGTTAGTTCATGTTGTCAGCTCAAAGTGTCAGCAAGATGGAGCCTGCTGTCACTTCCGGAGGGGCTGTTGAATAGCTGTGTTGCAAATGCCACTGGATGGACATTAACGTAATAAATCACTCGCTGTGGTGTAACTTAGTCTGTGATATTTTTTTGATTTGCAATATTGCGTCGTCAGTGGGCACACCTGTGTTCAGGTTAGTTCAGTATGCAGCCGCACAGCAAGGGTTGCTAGTTAGCTGTTTGTTATTGTGCCACTGGATGGACATTAACGTAAATGTAAACTCGATAATGTAGTAGTCTAGTCTCTTGTTATTAATAAATTGTTTATTTTATAGAAAAACGGTCTTTGATGTCAACCTTCAACTATTCTGTGCCACACCCATGTTCTGTTATATTGATTATTGTTGCTGTAATCTTTGATATGACGGCTGTGCTCTTGGGAATTCGAATTCCAATTCATAGCGCCACATCAAATATAAAATTTGATTGTGAGAACCCGTCGGTTACCCTTTATTAGTTTTAACGTCATGTTTAACTAGGAGGAACCAGCGGCCTATGTGGACAGGTTTTCACCCCTAAGTAGTGGAAGCCTGGCGGTTTGCTCCCGCTTCTCCTTTTTCTATTGGACACATGCTTAACTGCCAAGAGCAGCCTTTAAACTTGTAGTCCACCTCCTAAGGGAGGTAGGCGTAGAAAAAAATCTCACACTGGGAGAGATTAAAGCCCTTGCGGGTCTTTGTTGGTGTCAATCATGGAATTAACGTGAGACTTGCTAGAATGTTTTATGTATCATTTATACGCTCTGTGATTGACTACAATGCTCTACATCTCACACTGTATACTGACAAAGAGCTGAAATCTCTTGAAACCTTGCGAAATGAAGCTATGCGTCTCATCCTTGGGGCTCCAAAGTCCACGAGAATACTTAATATGAGAGCAGAGTTGAAATTACCTACCATAAGTGAGAGAATTTTGTCTATTAGCACAGTTTTCGGCGTGAAGGCATTGAGTAGATCTAGGCAACACATGAAGTTTCAAGCTAAACTTTCTAATATGCTGCACTCACCTGAGGTCTATAGAAGAAGAACGAAATCTGATTATGTATATTGGTTCTTCAAGGTAGCAAACTCCATCAAAATATTAAATATGTACCCAACTCAACTAATGATTAATCAACCAATTACTCCATGGGATAACTGGGATTTATCAGTTGATTTTGTAAATGCGCCCAAGAAAGATAGTGTGCACTCTACATTATTAAAACAGTTAACACTGAAAGGCATCACTGAAAGTACTCAGAGTATGGGTAACGATGTGTATCAGTGCTATACCGACGGCTCTGTAGAAGAAGGTGGACGATGTACCGGATGTGCATGTAATATATTTGAACAATCTTCTCTCGTACATACAGCAATGAAGCGCGTCAGTGACTGGGCAAGTACAACTCAAACCGAACTTGCAGCCATATACCTTGCCACTGAATTTTTAAAGACAAAGGCAGTGGACTTGTATACTGTGACTCGCAGAGTGCACTCCTGGCACTGAACGCACATAGTAGTGACACCCAGAAAATAGTCAGTGATATTCGAATGAATGTTTTAGCTGCTAAAGAAAACGGATTTGAAATCAAATTCCTATGGATACCATCACATGTTGGCATCTCAAGGCCTCTCACTGTTGATATGCTTGCAAAGACAGCCTGTAGAAAACCAGTGGTAGAAATTGATATGGGTGTTTCATTAGCAGTGACAAAGAGAATACTTAAACAAATATCTAATGAAGATCTCACCGACCTAATAAATTCACAAAGACCTGAAAGTTGTAGCATTAAATATTATGATAGATATCGTGAGAAGACATTCTCATATGGGACTAATAGAACAAGAACCCGGCAATGTGATGTTATAGTGGCCAGAATACGCCTGGGATATAGACGTATCTGGCAGCTTTCTCAAAACCCAAATGTCGAGTACACAATGTGTCAACTTTGTGAAAGAGAAAACATGCACTCTCTTGAACATTATATTGTAGAATGTCCCATACTGGCTGACTTTCGCCCTCCTGGGCTAAGGTATGCTGAACTGTGTAATTACTATATGAGTACTGGAACACTTGATGATATATTGGACTTGTATCCAAGATTGACCATGTAATAGATTAATTATACAATGTATATGATGTAACTATATAACCTGAGCTTGTAAAAGCACCTTAATCACCTTCAGTGATTAAGTGCTTAATTGCACACTAGTTTCTTTATCAGCTATCTCACCCTGTCAGAGTAAATGAGACAAATGTCTGTGAATGCATGTGTGTGTATATATGTGTGTGTATGTATATGTATGGGTATAAAGTATATATGGAAGCTGATCAGAATTACATTTCACCTTTGTAAATGTACATTAATGACACTATGTAAAAGACACATCGAACACTTTATGTAAGGCAAACGTAAATCTGTGTATCTATGTATTTACGTATGTAGGTTAGCTTAGCATTTTAAAAGCACCGACTCACCTTCAGTGGTTGATTGTTCAATAAACCCTTGAAATATATGTTTAACACATCTCTAACCCTGTCCATGGAGGACAGAAGAAAATGTATATATGCTGGTTAGCATTGTAAATGTGTGGCCACGTCTGTGGTAGAAAATAATAATAATAAAAAAAATCATTGCTCAATTATGTAATATCTCCAGATTACCTAGACTCCTAGAGCATCACTCACGAGTCTCGTTGACTTCACTTTAGGCTTAACGTCTTTAACCTCGTTCCCACACTATGCATGAAGTGTTCCCGTTGAGGACATATGGCTTGGAAATGCCAGTTTGACCTCAGATGTCGGTATTGTGGTAAGAAGCATGACTCGCGACAGTGTAGAGTCAGGATTGAAAAGGGAGAAAAAGTCCTGCCATTTTCCTGTAATTATCGAGGCATTCACAATGCTGGTTCGTCTCCAAGTCCCATGAAACCCCATGTGAAAGATTCCAAGCCGGCACCCATAAGCAGGGTAAACGAAGCTCCGAAGGAAGGCAAGATTGTACAGCAGGAACACGGAAGAAACAATGGAGAGGCAACGATAGCCCCGGTGACCAACGTTTGGGAGAAAGGCACGGTGACGATTAAGGCTTGCCTAGTTATATGTTAGATTAAGGATCTGCCCGAAACGCTGTGCGTGCTAATGGCTTTACAAGAATGTAAAACTTCAAGTGTCTGTACTCTCATAAACCCAAAGTACTTTCTTGTACATAAATAAATAAATAAATAAATAAATAAATAAATAAATAAATAAATAAATAAATAAATAAATAATAAATAAATAAATAAATAGTTGCAGTAGGAAACGAAGCCAAAAAAGAGTTCCATCGTGGTGGTGAGGTTAAAGTTCAAGTAAGTTTATTGAGGTAATTTTTTTTTTTTTTTTTTTTTTTTTTTTTTTTTTTTTTTTTTTTTTTTTTTTTTTTTTTTTTTTTTTTTTTAGATATATACAAGAGTTGTTACATTCTTGTACAGCCACTAGTACGCGAAGCGTTTCGGGCAGGTCCCTGGAATACGATCCCCGCCGCGAAGAATCGTTTTTTATCCAAGTACACATTTTACTGTTGCGTTAAACAGGGGCTACAGTTAAGGAATTGCGCCCAGTAAATCCTCCCCGGCCAGGATACGAACCCATGACATAGCGCTCGCGGAACGCCAGGCGAGTGTCTTACCAATACACCACGGAGACTGTCGAATAATAAAATACGTCTCAAAATGGTTGAGTAGCTTTGACTCGTTTTACCTTCTTCCGTTTAAGGTAAGGTTCCGTGAGGCTCATAAATTCGTGCAGTACATAAATAGTTATCGTGTTGGTGAGGCGCAGGGCAGCGTCGTGATTTCTGAGGTTGGTACACAGATTTTGGAATAACTCAAGAAGTTGGACAAGATGATTGCAGCTCCAGAAACGATGGACTGTTTTCTGTTTGAGTCGTCCGGCTTACTCGGCAAAGATAGAAGAGGTAACTTTCCGTTAACGTTTTTCATAACGTTTTGAAACTTTATGAGAATTTCCTGCCCACCTAACCTATCAGAGGACCCTTAACTTACGGTTGTTAAAAAAAAATTTTTCAAATTACGTCTACTTTCGGCCATACGGGTAAACGGTCAAAAGCGACGTTCTTTTTAAGAGGACAGGTTGCGTCGGAGTGAAGTAGGGAGTGAAACGGAGCGTGAAGAAAATTAGGAAGAGGATGGAGTATAGCTGATGGAAGAGTCTCCGGAAAATGAACTATCTCTTACGATGACAGTGTTCGACCTAATGTCGTGGAAAACATTGAAACAAAACTATGGAGAAATGGCTTACACAAAACAAAGTTGATGACATAGTTAACAAGAGCAGTTTTAATTTAGTTCACTTATTATGCACCCCATACCCATCCTGTGAGCGGTAGTGAACCCCATCCTATGGACGGTGGTGGACTCCAATCCCATCCTGTGGGCAGTAGTCGACCCCATACCTATCCTGAGGGTGGTAGTGAACCCCATACCCATCCTGTGGACGGCAGTGGACCCCTATCCTATGGACGGTAGTGGATCCCATACCCATCCTGTGGGCGGTAGTGAACCCCATACTCATCCTGTGGGCGGTTGTGGAAAGGGTTACAGAGGCACATAATGGGCTCAGCAACTGAACCCCAAAATTTATTTAGCTAAACAAGTTACAGTCTTGATGAATATAATGCAGTGAGTTTCAAAATTTAATGCACATCGTCACATCAACAGTGGGCTCGAGACCGACCGCAAGTACAGTTTCTAAATTAAGCAACTGACATGTGGAGAGCTAGTGTCGCAATTGATATGTTTACCCTGCACACCGCCCCCCATCCAGTGGGCAGCGGTGGATAGGTTACAATCACTCAGTTACTACCAGCAGTTAGCAAACTGAAGATATTTGGCTAAAATTTCTGGTAGCAGATCATTTTGAATTAAATATTTACACATTTAAACATTTGTTATAGAATTAATTGTCTCTGAATTCGCGTATCTTATCGCACTCCATCACATAGTGACGGAAGGTGTGCGAGTAATTTTGTTGACACAGTTTACATTTGGTCAGGTCTACATCAGCAGATAATGAGAATTCCCAGAGATACTTGTAACCGAGTCTAAGCCAAGCAGAAATAACATCTAGAAGTCTCCTAATTTTATTGGATGATCCATAGCTGTGCAGCTCTTTTTGCATAGCTCTTTTTGCGTTGTCTACCATATTCAATAAATCATTAGAGACAGGCAGAGTGCCAGAGTTGTGGAAAGTTGCTAATGTGGTACCAATTTTCATGAAAGGAGATAGATCAGTTGCGTCAAATTATCGGCCAATTGTCTTAACGTCTATTGTGGGAAAGTTGCTTGAAACGATAATTACCAACACCATTCGCCTTCATCTTGAAAAAAAAAATAGATTAATAAATGATTCACAGCATGGTTTTACTAATAGCCGTTCATATTTAACAAATTTGCTATCATTTTATTCCAGCATAGTTGAGGCAGTTGATAGTGGTAAGGTTTGTGATATTGTGAACCTTGACTTTAGCAAAACTTTTGATACAGTGCCACATGAAAGACTGATTAAAAAGATAGAGACCTACAGTATTGTGGGAGCTATTAAGTTGGATTAGAGTCATGGCTATACCACAGGAAACAAAGAGTTAAGTATAAATGGAGTTAAGTCAGGGTGGGAAAATGTTGTAAGTGGAGTGCTTCATGGCTCTGTATTTGGATATCTGTTATTCATAATATATATAAATGATTTAGATTCAGGTTTGAGCAGCAATATTTGCAAATTTGCCAATGATACAAAAATCGGTAGGGAAATAAACACGGAAAAAGACACTCTATCACTTCATGTCCATCTAAATAGGGTTTTGAAATAATCAAATGATTGGCAGATGCAGTTTAATGCTGAATGAATGAATGAATTAAATATAGGTCAAGATACCCTATTGGGTGAGCGTGGAAGTGGGGATCTTCTTGAGGTTATCTTGAGATGATTTCGGGGCTTTTTTAGTGTCCCCGCGGCCCGGTCCTCGACCAGGCCTCCACCCCCAGGAAGCAGCCCGTGACAGCTGACTAACACCCAGGTACCTATTATACTGCTAGGTAACAGGGGCATAGGGTGAAAGAAACTCTGCCCATTGTTTCTCGCCGGCGCCTGGGATCGAACCCAGGACCACAGGATCACAAATCCAGCGTGCTGTCCGCTCGGCCGACCGGTTCCCGTCGGTCGGTCGGCCGACCGGTTCCCGTCGGTCGGTCGGCCGACTCGATGGTGGAGTCCCGAGTCGGTCGGTCCCGAGTCGGTCGGCCGACTCGGCCGACCGGTTCCGACCGTTCCGCTCGGCCGACCGGGATAGGGGAAGAATTAGTGGGGGTGAGGAAGGGTTTTCAGTATGAGGTAAAGTGCCAGGGCTAGACCCAGCTGCATGGCATGGACATCGTTATGACCAGACTAGGCAATGAAGGCAAGGAATCGGATCTCTGTGACAACATTTCGTCTTTCTGAGCACCCACGGAGATAGCAGTCCTCAGCTGGGTGTGCCCTGGAGGCTCACACCAGATGTGGTCTTAGATTCGCCAATCAGCATCGTGCCCCACCCAAGGCACCAGAAAACGGGAGCTAGCTGGTCCCCCCCTAAAGAGGGGGGAGAAGAGTTAGGAGGCTATAATTGGAAGTTTGGTGATTTGAGTAGTGGTATATTAGAGGAGAGGGGTCATGTAAAGGACGGAGCAGGAGGTGGATCATCGATCAGGTAAAAGAGGTTGTGCGTATGTCTGGGTCTGCTTAGGACGTTTCTGAGGAACTCGTCGTAGTTGTCATGATAGGTGAGAATTCTATTAATCTGTTTCTTCCCCATGGTATCCCAGGTTATGTTCAGAGGTGGGATGTTCGCCCACTCATGCAGGGCCTCACTAGTGGTGAAGTCCTGCCAATGGGTATCGAACACCCATCTGAGAGCCCTGTTCTGGGTACGCTGGAGTTTCTTCCTATTTGTTGGTGCTGCAAGTGAGAGTGAGATCGGTGCATATGTTAGGAGTGGGAGAATAAGTGTTTTGTATAGATAGAGCTTGGTGGCTTGGGAAGCATGTTTGAGTGGGTAGAGTTTTGATAGAGCTTTTGAGGCTATAGCTTTCTTGGGTGTTATATGTGTGTGAAAATGAAGGTTCGAGTCTAATGTGAGTCCAAGTACTGTGGTGTTGTTGACTCTTGGGATCTGGGTTGCATCTGGTGATTGAGAGTAGAGTTTTACTGGGGCAGGGTTACGTCGTTTGTTGTAGAAGAAGTATGTGACTTTAGACTTGTTGGGGTTTGTTTTTATTCGCCAGTCGTGTTCCCAGAGGGTGACTTTGTCTATTTCTTTTTTGTGCTTTCCGTGTGAGGGCGTTAATCGTATAGTCCGAGATTAGTTGGGTTACGTCGTCAGCGTAGCAAAGGGTCATTGATGTCCAGTATATTGGGTCAGGAATGTCGTTTATATATAGTATGTATAAGGTTGGTGAGAGAACTGAGCCCTGGGGGACACCTGCATTTAGGTTGAAGTAACCTGACAACTTGCTGAGGAACTTGATCTGCATCTTCCTATTTGTTAGAAAGCTGAAAAGTAGCCTCTGCATGTTGTCAGATAGTTGAAATAGAGTGAAGAGTTTGTAACGTAGGCCGTCGTGCCATACTGTGTCAAAAGCCTTTTCGACGTCCTTTGCAATGAGAGCCGTCTTGGCCCTCTGGTGCTTATTTATGGAGAGGTAGTTTGTTATTATGTTCAGTGCGTCTTGTGTTGAGCGGTGTTGTCTGAAGCCAAATTGTTTGTCTGTCAATATGTTTTTGTGTTCTAGGTGATTCTTGAGTTTATGATTAATGAGTTTTTCGTATACTTTCCCTAGTGTCTCTAGTAGGCTGATAGGTCTGTAGTTCTTAGGGTCTGTCGGGGATTTTGGGGCTTTGGAATGAGGATTGCTGTGGCTTCTTTGAATGGGCTTGGGAAATATCCTGATGCTAGTGAGGCGTTGTAGACGTCTGTGAGTGCAAAGATTAGGGGGTCTGGAAGTTGCTTGAGGAGAGCTTGGCCAATGCCGGAGGCTCCTGGGGCTTTACGTCTGGTGTTCTTGAGCATGAGTTTAACTTCTTCAGGTAGTATTGATTCTGTGAGGTCACTTTCTAAGTCGTCTAGTGTCGTGAGGTCAATGGTAGGATAGTGTGTGATGACCTGAGGGTTGTGTCGGATCCATGTTTCTACTCTGTTTATGTTTTGCATTGCTGTTGGCTGTGGGGGGGGGGGGATTGAAGATGTCCTGCCAGTGTTGTTTGAATATGTCTACTACTTCTGAGGGATCGGTATAGTTTTGATTGTTGTGAGTGATGTATGTAAAGACAGAAGAGGAGGAGTTTCCCCTGATCCTCTTTATGAAGTTCCAGAATTGTTGTGGAGTTGTTTTTCTTTGTATTTCAGCTTTTTGTATGAGTTTCTCCAAGTGGTTAGCATGGTCTTGGTCAAGGCTGTTGAGTATGTGGTTTTTGAGTATAGTGAGGTCTGTGTTTACTTGGTTATATCTGTGAAGGTTGTGGGTGAATCTGTTGTGATAGCAGGAGAGTAGCCTTTTTGTTCTAATCGAAGGAAAGAAGGAGTATCTGGTTTTGGGGCTAGTTTTTGGAATGGTAGCATCAGCTGCTTGTATGATGTTTTTCTGGATGGTGAGGATTTGGGAATCTATGTCTGTGTGTGGTTTGTCTTGGAAGTTATAGGGCTTGTGTGCTGGCAGTTAGGTGTTGTTTGAAGGCTTCCCAGTCTGCATTTTGATAGTCATATTGTGGAGTGGCTGGGATGAGTATGGGGTTGCTGGAGAGTGTGAGTGATATGGGTATGTGATCTGAGCCGGTGAGGGGTCCGGGTGTGATGTAGTGTTGGAGGTGGGGCCTGCTCTGTTGGTGAGGATGAGATCTGGTCTCCCAGTTCCATTGTGGTGGTGTAGGTTGTTTGGAAGTCGGGCCAAGGAAGGTGAGGTGTTTGTTTTGGTGGAGTTGGTGTAGTTGTTGACCGTGCATGTTGTGTTGGTGATGGTTAATGTTTGGTGTTTTGCATTTAGGTCTGCTAGGAGGAAGACTGGTATGTGTGGGTGGTTGAAGAGAGTGTTTAGGTCCGGAGGGGGGACCTAAGTTTGGGCGATGTATGTGGATACCAATGATCATCTGCCCGTGTTGAGTGTGAATGCGGACTGCTAGGAAGTGTTTGTGCTGCCAGTTGGTTGTGAGAGGTCGTGTTTATAGGTGTTTCTTTACAGAATAGCAACCCCTTCGTGTTCTTCATCAGGAGATTGTAGGTTGTGAAGCCAAAATGTCTAATTTTGTGAGAGCTTCGTCACGAATGTGCTGTTCAGTAGCAGCACAATCCGGTCTTTCGTTCTCCACAAGTTAGCAATTAGGTGTCTGATATTGTAGTATGCTCTAACGTTAAATTGGTGTGATTTTCATTGTTTACTGACTTGACGCGGGAGTGTTTGTGGCGTTTGAACCGGAGAGGTTCTCCTGTGTGGATTGATT
>WNGS01072655.1:0-14375 GCA_020271785.1 Procambarus virginalis | reverse complement strand
CCCGAATCACCTACCCTGGCTTTGCGCCCTGTGAGGCCACTCCAGACGACAACCAGAGCGCAAACTCCATAGTCTCCTGAGACTGATGGATGCCTACTACTACTATTGTGTTTATAGACAACATATGAGAAAATGTTGTTTTAAAAATTAAACTATTTTGTGTTTCCCAGCCTGATCCTGCATGACTGAAACTGCCCTTGATTGGTATTTTGTACGCTGTAGGTTGATGGTATTCGTTTCCTTTGCTCTGTTGCTGCTACAGTTGCTTGCCTGCTGCTGC
Source organism: Procambarus virginalis (assembly GCA_020271785.1). Classification (NCBI taxonomy): domain Eukaryota; kingdom Metazoa; phylum Arthropoda; class Malacostraca; order Decapoda; family Cambaridae; genus Procambarus; species Procambarus virginalis. The sequence continues at coordinate 14,095 of WNGS01072655.1, read as the reverse complement.
TAATAGTTTCGCTGCTGCAACATTTGTTTGTCACAGTGCTGCAAGCTGCAATTTCAGCTGCAGCTCTCTGTGTTGAATTGCTGTAGTAGCAATTCCCCGTGCCCTCTTTTGGAACACCCTCAGGGGTGGGGGGGAGGTGGGGGGGGGGTAGGGGTTGACCTCTAGGGGTGGGGGGGGGAGAAGGTAGGAGTTGACCTCTAGGTGTGGGGGGAGGGGGAGAAGGTAGGGTTGACCTCCAGGGGGGGGGGGGGGGGGTAAGGTAGGGGGTTGATATGCATGGATCTCATCGGCCACACGTTTGATGCGTAGGGTTGCAAGTGCAACAGGAGTGAATTGTAAATTCACTCGCATATGTCATATCGAATTGCCTTTACATCCGGCTTTCCATTGAGAACATTCACACATTAATATAGAAATGAACGATATATGTGATTTTATTCTAAAAATATACCTGTATTCCTATTTATATTTATTTTTCATTTTATTTTTAATTGGTCGAGTTGACTTTAATTACATGTGCAGTTATATCGAGTGGAATACAGTGGGAATCGAGTATAAAGAACAAGCTGCAAACCGTTCTCTCACTTAGTAGGTCACATTTTTTACGGAATCGACCACTTTACCTTGCTATAATTTCGGGGCTCAACGTCTCCGCGGCCAGTCCTCGACCAATCCTCCTCGGCTATCCTACCAGGCCTTTCATCATTTGTGATATAAAAGGACTGTTGACATGTATATATTTAAATTATGTAACTGACTCACAAGTGTTACTGCTTAGCTAAATGATCTCCGGGGAGCCCAATTCCTGAGTCCATTATGTGCCTATGTAACCCTTTCCAGCAACACCCACGGGATGGTATGGACTCCACCAACACCCAGGGATGGGTATGGACTCCACCAACACCCACGGGATGGGTATGGACTCCACCAACACCCACGGGATGGTATGGACTCCACCAACACCCACGGGATGGGTATGGACTCCACCAACACCCACGGGATGGGTATGGACTCACCAACACCCACGGGAAGGTATGGACTCCACCAACACCCACGGGATGGGTATGGACTCCACCAACACCCACGGGATGGGTATGGACTCCACCAACACCCACGGGATGGGTATGGACTCCACCAACACCCACGGATGGGTATGGACTCCACCAACACCCACGGGATGGGTATGGACTCCACAAACACCCACGGGATGGGTATGGACTCCACCAACCCACGGGATGGGGGTGGTATGGACTCCACCAACACCCACGGGATGGGTATGGACTCCACCAACACCCACGGGATGGGTATGGACTCCACCAACACCACAGGATGGGTATGGACTCCACCAACACACCACGGGATGGGTATGGACTCCACCAACACCCACGGGATGGGTATGGACTCCACCAACACCCACGGGATGGGTATGGACTCCACCAACACCACGGGATGGGTATGGACTCCACCAACACCCACGGGATGGGTATGGACTCCACCAAACCCCACGGGATGGTATGGACTCCACCAACAGCCACAGGATGGGTATGGACTCCACCAACACCCACGGGATGGGTATGGACTCCACCAACACCCACGGGATGGGTATGGACTCCACCAACACCCACGGGATGGGTATGGACTCCACCAACACCCACGGGATGGGTATGGACTCCACCAACACCCACGGGATGGATATGGACTCCACAACACCCCGGGATGGGTATGGACTCCACCAACACCCACAGGATGGGTATGGACTCCACCAACACCCGGGATGGGTATGGACCCACCAACACCACGGGATGGGTATGGACTCACCACACCACGGGATGGGTATGGACTCCACCAACCCCCCAGGGAGGTATGGACTCCACCAACACCCACGGGATGGGTATGGACTCCACCAACACTCACGGGATGGGTATGGACTTCACCAACACCCACAGGATGGGTATGGACTCCACCAACACCCACGGGATGGTATGGACTCACCAAACACCCACGGGATGGGTATGGACTCCACCAACACCCACGGGATGGGAATGTACTGTACGGGTCCCACGGGACATGTATGGGGGGATATAATGAAAATATAAATATGTTAAGAAATACGACAAATAACAAATAAGGGTAGAGGGTAGACGGTGTAGGATCAGGAAGAGTGGTGAATGGTAAGGAAGGTAGCGAGATGTAGGGAAGGTGATGAAGGGGGGAAGGGAAGGTAGTGCAGATGGTTACAGTGATGAAGATGGTGGTGTGTAGGGAAGATGCAGCTTCCAGGACCGAATAACACCGGATACGCCCTCTAGCGATCCAATAAGGTTGAGATTGTATAATTGGCTGTAATTATGGCTTGGGGCTAATGTTCTCAGTGAATCTAAGCACATAATTCCAGTCTCAAATGTAATTATATATATATATATATAGATATTATATATATATATATATATATATATATATAATATATTATATATATGCATATATATATATATATATATATATATATATCTATATTATATATATGTTAGTAACCTAATTTTTAACTTAAAATGGGAAACATGATGTTTTGTTAATGAATGTACCGTGTTCGGCTTGTGGGCATTTTTAGCTCCCAAGCCAGGACATGTGGGTTTTATCGAGTATGTTTCTCTTCGTTCTAATGAAGATAATTTGGTGAGCCAGTATGTCGTGAGACTGCTTAACAACACTCCAACAAAACATCAATTAATAGTTGCCAAAATCGCACAAAAGCCAACGATCCACTTTCTACCTAGCTTATTCTAATGCCAGTAGTGCAATGTCTATCTAGATCACCCTTGGGACAATGATTTGATATCTATCTAGATAACCTTAAAAGTTAAAGGATAGGAGACAGACTAAAAGTGTTCTAACCGCTATAAATGCAGCCCGTTCTCTAGAGCGTTTCCAACGTCAAGAAACTGTCGTACTAAAAAGTGCCGTATTCTAAACAACCAAAGGACCCACGAACAGAAAACGGGACATTAATGTCAATTTCGCGAACCGCTGCCATTTTCTTGTACCAAAGTTTTCGGCCCTTGGTAAAGTATACGTCAAAATATGACGTGCTATTAAGAGAACATGTTGTAATTGAAATTGAAATTAAAATAAGTTTATTGAGGTAAAATACACACAAAGGGATGAGGTAGCTCAAGCTATTCTCACCCCGTTCAGTACATCGTGATAATACATACATAGACACACATCACAAAACAATAAACATATTACCGAACATTCTGAGAGATAAACATCTACATTTCCTAGACATGTTGTGAAATGGGCTACAAGGTCGTTTTTTTTATGGGGTGGAGGAGGGAACCTAGGAAGTCCTGTTCCACTCAGTGTAACTCTTCTTGCTCAGGAGTCGTGCCCAAATGTGTTGACTTTACCCAAAGGTAAGATGAGTGTTGTGTTTGTGCTGCTCCAGAGACCACGTTTGCGGCGTCAGGGGAAACTGTTTATCCCAGGTTATGCTGGATGCTGGAAATTGAGAGGCATTTAATATCTCAAACCTAGTTTGTATGTAAATCGAACGTACTTTTAGCTATCTCAAATAGTAAAAAATTATCTAATAAATCTAATCTTATAAATTAATAAATCTAATCTAAATTATAAATCTAATCTAAATTATCTAATATACTGTTCTATGTTATATACTCTTTTAAGCAGTTCAAAGATACTAAATAATAGTTACGTATATCCGTGGGCTTTAAATATACATAATCTTATGAACAAATCCACAAGGGCCGTGACGAGGATTCGAACTACGTCCGAGAGCATCCCAGACGCTGCCTTAATCGACTGAGTCGATTAAGGCAAATAATAAGGATTTGTTCATTTGATGCATCACGTAATTGTGATTTCTGTGTATAATACATAATCTTCATTAGACAGATTTCATTCTACAGCAGTAATGTATTTCTAGGACACGATACATCGTGTCCTAGAAATACATTATGATCCATGCTTCAAACTCACTCCTAATTTGCCATTCAAATCGTCCATTACCGGCTTACATTAATCTTCCCAGCTTGGTGCCTTCTTTTGATAATTACTCATTACAAGACTGCAACATGGTGATATAACACCAGTTTCAATATTTAATTTACACTCCTGGCTTCACACAAAGCATGTGCAACCTCACAGTTGCAACTTGCATTACACACACCACACACACACACACACACACACACACACACACACACACACACACACACACACACACACAACACACACACACACACACACACAAACCACAGGGACGTTAGAAGGAACTTTTTCAGTGTCAGAGTAGTTAACGGATGGAATGCATTAGGCAGTGATGTGGTGGAGGCTGACTCCATGCACAGTTTCAAATGTAGATATGATAGAGCCAGTAGGCTCAGGAATCTGTACACCAGTTGACTGACAGTTGAGAGACGGGACCAAAGAGCCAAAGCTCAACCCCCGCAAGCACAATTAGGTGAGTACAATTAGGTGAGTACACAAGCACCTGCCAACCCCCCCCCCCCCCCACCCCCACCACCACCAGAGGTTATTTATCGCAACAAACCCCACTTTTTTTTTAAAGTTCTGTTGTATTTCATTTTTTTGGTTCCCTTCTTTGCAATATTCACTCACCTCCTCTGTGTTGTGTTGGCATGAACTCACCCACTGGACGCAATATCCAAGTGCAATGTTGCGTCCACCTGCAATCAGCGTTATCAACGTTACTTTGTTGATTAAGCGTTGAATAGACGTCGCTCCTGGATATCGTGCCTACTGGGTGATTATTGTGCCCACTGGGTGGATATCATGCCCACTTGGTGGATATCATGCCCACTGGGTGGATATCATACCCACTTGGTGGATATCATGCCCACTGGGTGGATATCATACCCACTTGGTGGATATCATGCCCACTGGGTGGATATCGTTTCCACTGGGTGGATATCGTACCCACTGGGTAGATATCGTGCCCACTGGATAGCGCTACAGACTGTCTCTCCCTTACCGGGGCGGACTACTTCCACCTACATATGTTCTTTATTTATGCCTCTCATATTGCACAGAACCTGATGACCTTTAAAGAGGAAAGATATATATATATATATATATATATATATATATATATATATATATATATATATATATATATATATATATATATATATATTATAAATATATATATATATATATATATATATATATATATATATATATATATATATATATATATATATATATATATATATATATATATATATATATATATATATATATATATATATGTAACGGCTGACCATCAAAGACGAAATATCAATATTTTATATACAATGCCCAAGAATGCTTAGGGGAGAATGACAGTCTTTTTCCCGGGCCGGCGTTCAGAGGGGGACTGTTCAAGCCCTTTCGTCGGATATGCGGATTTATCAGACCAGTTACACACAGAAATCACAATAGCGTGATGCATCAAATGAACAAATCCACAAGGGCCGTGACGAGGATTCGAACCTGCGTCCGGGAGCATCCCAGACGTTGCCTTAATCGACTGAGCTACGACATGGTCAAAAGAATTCAAACCGAAGTTCTACTGAACCTACTGGATCCTGCAGCCTCTCCGAGACACAAACCGGTTTGTGTCTTGGCCAAGCTTTCTTCCTAGTGGGGGCGCCATAGTGGTCGCTGGTTAGAAGCTTGTGGGGAGGTTGGGAGTCTGATCAGGTGCGGGCTGAGTGATTAAGACACGCCAGCACAAGAGGTGTGCAACAAGTTGCTTGGTTTCAAAAATCGCTCTTCACTCAGCCGTTTAAGGAGGCCGTCTCGTAAAACTTTCTTGGGCGAGCTCGTCTTGCTCTGGCTTGACTGTAGAAGGTTCAGGTGGAGGAACTGATGTGGGTCTTGAAGCGGAAGATGACTTCCGCGGTTGTAGTTAATGTATCTTGACATTCTACTTTCTACTGACATTTTATTCATTTCAGAGAGTTTCTTTATTCAAAAGACAGAGAAGCATTTCTCTGTCTTTTTCTGTATTCGTAACAACCCAACTACTGTGGGCTGCATCCTAGAGCTGGACTCTAATTGCTCTACAAGATATGATGGACAGTTCATGACAAGTAGACTTAGAGATCAACGAAGATTCAACAAGTTTTTGTCATATATTTTTTGTAAACGTTGTTCCCAAGTCTGTGATAGTTCCAAGTTGATTGACGGTGAGCTGCCAACATGCTGTAACATTTCTGTCAAGAACAGCCTGGTACTGAACACATGCAACCAGTTTTTTCCGTAGTGCGTGTTCTTAACAATCCAAGAACATTGTTAATAATCTTAACAATGGTTTCTTTAGGGGGGATAACAATCTGTACATTTCAAGTCCAAACTTAATAATGCCTTGTGTTTTTTCCTGTTCTCGTCCTCACGGCTTTTAATGTAATATTTTCTACTGCATTTCACTGCTGTTCAGAATACTCGTTGGCTGCTATAGTGCTCACCGCATTATATATGACATTATATAAAACGTTGAAATAAGTCAGTACAAATTGAAGATAATTTGAGATAATTTGAGTACACTTCTTTTCCAGACATCTTGGTCTCTTGATGATTCCAAATCCCCTCAAAGGGAACTTATTGCTGTTTCCCAACTCACAGGTGAATTTTATAGAAATATTTTAGTTAAGAACGATAAGGAATACTTGATATAATGATTTGTAGTCGAGAAATGCAAGATATCAACAAAAGAATGAAAGTAATCTGTGGTTTCAATGTTTTAACATTTATTTCAGTGGATACAAAAACTGCACTTATGTATATGTGTATTTTATGTAAAACTACACCAAGTCTTTCGTACCCTTGTGAGTGCCTTATATTTTTAATAGTTTTTTTATCCTATTGTATTATAATTCTGTGAAAAGACATTACCATTACTTATTTATTTCATTGTTAAACGTATGTGCCATTGTTTAACATATATTCCATAGTTTAGCATTTGTTCCATTTAAGATTTGTTCCATTGCAACGAATTGAGTAGAACTCGTTGAACAGTGAACAGCTCTTGAACAGGCGGTGCTATAGCCGATATTCAATCGGGAAAACAATAATGGAATATGAACAAAAACAAGATGTTTACATAGGGTGAGTGTTGTGAGCAAGGGGTAGGAGTTAAGTCAATCACAAGATGGACTCGACTAGAGGCGCTGGAGCCGCAAGTGTGTCGGGGAAGACAAAGTGATAAATTGTAAGCACGAAAAGGGAAAAACGGCAAAGTCCAATTTAAGTGCATTCTAACACCCTCCCCCCCCCCCCAACCACCCCCTTTCTCCGGTATAATAGTCACCATATTGCCAGCACGTCAAAACTTTTTTAAGATATGTAGACCTTTAGTTTACTGTATTTTTATTTAAGAAATAAATTAGAACAAATATGATTCCTGAGACTTTTCTGTCTAGGGCAAATAGCTAAAATATTAATACTGTAATTACTAATTCCCTTGCTTGTAGAAGCTTGGTTTAACCAAACTTACCTCATTCCTGGTGTTAAATTCATGTCCACGAAAAGTGTACAAATTGCTGAAGACGTAGGTAACCTGGATTGTACCTGGATGGGGTTTTGGGAGTTCTTGTACTCCCCAAGCCCGGCCTGGAGCTAGGTTTGACCATTGAGAATTTGGTCCAACAGACTGTTGCTTGCAGCGGCCCGCAGGTAACGAGCGGGGGTGTCATATGCCAGTGTAAACTGTACTGTTCTTTAGTTAGGTCCTTTATTATGCACCCCATACCCATCCTGTGGTCGGAACTGGAAAGGGTTACAGAGGCACATAATGGGCTTAGGAACTGAACCCCACAATTCATTTAGCTAAGCAAGTTACAGTCTAGATGAGCTAGTTACAAAATTCAGTGCACATTGTTGCATCAACAATGGCCTTGAGACCGACCACAAGTACAGTTCCTAAATTAAGCAAATGACATATGTGGAGAGCTAGTGTCACAATTGATATGTTTGCCCTGCACACCGCCCCCCCCCCCTCTTTCCCCCTATCCAGTGGGCAGTGGTGGATAGGTTACTTAGTTACTACCTACAGTTAGCAAACTGGGATTATTTGGTTAAAATTTATGGTAGCAGATCATTTTGAATGAAATATTTACACATCTCTTGAACATTTGAATTCATGTCTCTGAATTCACGTATCTTTTTTGCACTCCATCACATAGTGACGGAGGATGTTCGAATAATTTTGTTGACACAGTTTACATTTGGTCAGGTCTACATCAGCAGATAATGAAAATCCCCAGAGATACTTGTAACCGAGTCTAAGCCGAGCAGTAGTAACATCTAGAAGTCTGCTGATTTTATTGGATGATCCATAGATGTGTGGCTCCTCTTGTATGATAGTATGATGATAGATGGAATTACTAGTGTAGATTTCACTTTGCCTCAGATCTACAAGGTTATGGTGAAGTTCTTGGTGTATTTTTGCTCTAAGACTGCTTATAGGCAATCCAAGGTAATACTCAATTTCTCCTTTAAAGGGAGATTCTTTGGCTAACTCATCAGCTCTGTCATGCCTTCGGAGGCCAACATGAGATGATATCCACATGAAATTGACTCTGTTACCATCATTAATAATTTTATTGTATTTGTGTCTAGCTTCAGACACGAGCATGTTACAGTTATGTCTTAAAGAGTTGAGTGCAATTAAGGATGATAAAATGTCACTTACAATTAATGTATCAAGTTTGGAGACTTGTACACAATTCAATGCAAGAAGCAAGGCAAATAGTTCGGTATGAAGGGCAGTGGTCCAGTTTATACGGACTCCCCATTCAAAATACAAGCCATCACCCATTGTCAGGACAACTGCACTTCCAGCTGCACCCGTGGGGCGGTGTAGGGAACCATCAGTGTATATGGTCTGAGAGAGAGAATGGACAAAGCATCAATATGTCATAATCCGCTAAGCTTCGCCTCAAGACGAAGCTTGGGCTGATCTCTAATTTGCTTCTTGAGTGGAAAGGGAGGGATTCAAATTTGAAAAAGCGTAATCCGGTGCAGGAAAGTGCCGTTGTTCTCTCTCCTTGTACAGAGAATAAATCTGATACAATTCGAGTTCAGTTCCAGTTTTAGTTATCCATTTGGAGCAATATTGACCGTCAACAAAGACAATCTGGAGGGCTTCTGTGCAAGAGTTATGAGCTAGCCTAAGCATTTTTATACCAATTTGACAGTTAATTTCAGTAACACGATCAACAACGCTCGGAATATTAAGTTCCTTTCTCATGTTAAGTATATTTGTGGTACGAGGCCATCCTAGGATTATCTTCAAGGCTTTGTTCTGCAATCTTTCAATCCCTCCAAGCTTTCCTTCAGGCATCAAAGCAAGCAGAGCTGCAGCTTACAATCATCTATCAGAAAAGATAATTATATAATTAATATACCATAACTCTGATAAGAAGTAATGTTCTTCAGTAAAGTGAACAAGGAACAAACTTGCTCATGTTCAGTGGTTTTTAGGGATGGTACAATCATGGATGGGTACAGTCTCGTTATGGTACAGGCTCTTTGTGGTACAGGCTCTTTGTGGTACAGGCTCTTTGTGGTACGGGCTCTTATGGTACAGGCTCTTATGGTACAGGCTCTTTATGGTACAAGCTCTTTATGGTACAGGCTCTATGGTACAGGCTCTATGGTACAGGCTCTTATGGTACAGGCTCTTTATGGTACAAGCTCTTTATGGTACAGGCTCTTATGGTACAGGCTCTATGGTACAGGCTCTATGGTACAGGCTCTATGGTACAGGTTCTATGGTACAGGCTCTTTATGGTACAGGTCCTATGGTACAGGCTCTATGGTACAGGCTCTATGGTACAAGTTCGTTATGATACAGGTTGATAAAGATTCAGCCGATACTTTAACACATGGGTAAATATTAACGGGCTGTCTAAGCAACAAATCCGTATTTCCTCAAATATAATTAATATTGTATATTTTCATGTTGTCTACAGGCTTTGGATAGCTTAGGTGTTTTGATTCTGTTCGTATTTATTTAAATTTACTATACGTGGGTGAAGCATTTAGAAATGCAATTCGAACACAAGAAGAGAGTAAATCACTCACTGTTCCTTAGGGGCTACTCATGCCCGTGCCACCTCTTGGGTGGCTTAATCTTCATCAGTCAACCAATCAATCTCACTGTTAAAAATAAATAAAAATTCAAACAATTAATTGCAAGCATTTGGCCATAATTCAAGAACCACGTCTAGTTTAATGGTCAACTCTAATAAATATTTACGCTTTCTTTAGGCCCGTCACTGTAATAACACCTAATTGAATTACTTTGATTGCGGAAAAATTTGTATTTTGTCAATAAAGATGTAAATCTCAATGCCTTCTTTAGCTTCATTCTCTGCCTATTTAGGTGTGGACTGGATGTTTGGGCTGCATTACAATACTATTGGTCTCCCCTAGATGGTGTACAATGCTCTGAAAGCCTTGTGGATATTTATTTAAAGCTATCCTGATCAGAGACCGGGCCGCGGGGACCATGACCCCAGGAATCACCGCAATGTGTTCGTCACCGCCCCACGCAGCTCTCGCGGTAGTGTACCTCTGATGGGCTCACAATAATTTCTTCTATGTATTTTTAAATTGTTTTATTGGGAGTCTTCCATGTATACTCTCCTACTGGTCTCTTGGCGCCTTTCCCAGTTCCTATTACTTTCATTTTCAGGAGCTGGAATGGTAGCCACTTACCCAACCGAGTCAGTCTTTTCCTTGTGTAAGGGAGCCCGTTCCAGTCCCTCTCTGCCCTCAGTCTTTGCAGCGGCTTCCACAATGGCATTTTTTTCTGTAGGTGTGTACATGTAGTATCCGACTTGTAGCTTATGCTAGCAGTCTTAGAACTTTCCCCTTCTTATAGCTCATCCTTACTCATCCTTACAGCCCTGCCTTACTAGTTTTCTATCAGTTAGTGCCATGTATTAGCTAAGATTGGGATTTAATACCGGTCTTTGCTAATACTCAGAATGGAACTTTATTCAGGTCCATCCTATACTCTTGCTGACCAGACCACACACTAGAAGATGAAGGGACGACGACGTTTTGGTCCGTCCTGGACTATTCTCAAGTCGATTGCGAATCGACTTGAGAATGGTCCAGGACGGACCGAAACGTCGTCGTCCCTTCACCTTCTAGTGTGTGGTGTGGTTAACATACTTTAGCCACGTTATTGTGACTCATCGCCTGCATTCTTGCTATTTACTGCCCTCCGTTCCAACCTCTCTCACTGTGATATTCTGTTTCTTGCCCTTCAGATGTTCTTTCACACAGCTCCATTTTCTCCCAGTGACAACAATCTCTGGAAAATTATGCAGGCTTCTCCTTCGCTGATCTAATGTTGGTATTGTGAACTCTGGCATGGTCAGAGCAGACGTTGTTGCCAGCTCGTGTTTGCCGCGGCGTTTCACACGACAATCATGTAAACAGAGAGAGCACGACCCCTGCCACGCTTGCTCTGTGAACTAGCAAGAACGTGATAGATCTATGATAAAAATACTGAAGCCATGCAAAGGTATCGAACCCGCATATCAGTGTTTCCCCTGTCATTTTCCTGTTGGTATGATGGCTGGTGCAGTGTGTTCTGGGAGTTGGCGGAGTGTAATTTGGTGCCAGGTGGCTATTGATGTGTGTATTTATGTATAATACTTATACATATATGTATAATTGGTTTGCTTTATGTATAATACCTCGCCGATGTCCAGTCTTCTGTTGTCGCTGTATCTTTTGATTATTGTGAGTGTATCTCTGTTGTTATAGATTCAGCTACTCGGAACGAAAAGTTGCAAGTAGCACGGGCTATGGTGATCCCGTAGTTTACTTACCTGGCACAGGAGCGGGATGGCTTAATCTTTATCAATCAATCAATATATATATATATATATATATATATATATATATATATATATATATATATATATATATATATATATATATATGCAAACAAGCCTGAATGGTCCCCAGGACTAGATACAACTGAAAACTCACACCCCAGAAGTGACTCGAACCCATACTCCCAGGAGCAACGCAACTGGTATGTACAGGGATGCCTTAAACCACTTGACCATCACGACCGGACATAAGGAAGTGATAGCCTGAGCTATATGAACCACTTCCCCGCCGGCACCTGGATGGTTATCTTGGGCATAGCATTTTATCAAATCACCTCTTTTTTTGGGGCAACACGTGAGGAACACAAATGCAAACAAGCCTGAATGGTCCCCAGGACTAGATACAACTGAAAACTCACACCCCAGAAGTGACTAGAACCCTAAGGTCTATTCTGGGGTGTGAGTTTTCAGTTGTATCTAGTCCTGGGGACCATTCAGGCTTGTTTGCATTTGTGTTCCTCACGTGTTGCCCCAAAAAAGAGGTGATTTGATAAAATGCTATGCCCAAGATAACCATCCAGGTGCCGGCGGGGAAGTGGTTCATATAGCTCAGGCTATCACTTCCTTATGTCCGGTCGTGATGGTCAAGTGGTTTAAGGCATCCCTGTACATACCAGTTGCGTTGCTCCTGGGAGTATGGGTTCGAGTCACTTCTGGGGTGTGAGTTTTCAGTTGTATCTAGTCCTGGGGACCATTCAGGCTTGTTTGCATTTGTGTTCCTCACGTGTTGCCCCAAAAAAAGAGGTGATTTGATAAAATGCTATGCCCAAGATAACCATCCAGGTGCCGGCGGGGAAGTGGTTCATATAGCTCAGGCTATCACTTCCTTATGTCCGGTCGTGATGGTCAAGTGGTTTAAGGCATCCCTGTACATACCAGTTGCGTTGCTCCTGGGAGTATGGGTTCGAGTCACTTCTGGGGTGTGAGTTTTCAGTTATATATATATATATATATATATATATATATATATATATATATATATATATATATATATATATGATAGGTTGTTCTATTCTTATGTGAATTGCTTCAAGAATTTGTAATCTTCTTCCATCTTGGGTTTTATCTATTATACTATTATACAGGTATTTTTGTTTAAAATTTCTCTTGTTAGGGTGATGTCATGAGCTTGTCTCATGTGATTCCTGGGGGCACCGGATTGAAGATGACAGGTCAAACGCCTCGTCAGCTTGGTCGACGTCATACCTATGTACTTAGATTGAAGGTTACATCCTTCGTAGGGGGCAAGTGTACATGTATACAACGCTTGACTGCTGTAGAGCGTTCTCCGTCGGCTTCGGGCTGTTTTTAATAAGGAGGTATATATATATATATATATATATATATATATATATATATATATATATATATATATATATATATATATATATATATATATATATATATATATATATATATATATATATATTGTTAAAGAACCAAATGTTGAGCTCACTGGACAGGTTTTCGGTGACTACTTTAATGACTGTAGTGACTTTATAATAATAAATTTCAGTATATATTGTATAAACGTTCCATATGAGACTAGGAAATTGTATTAATTAGCAAGTGTTTTTCTTTCTCAAATTTCCTTATGAGTTGCCTTACACTATATTGTAAGTTAACGATGACTTCTGCAATTCTTTTAGTTTTAAGCCATAAACCTGGGGATTAGAAACTTAAAAGGCGACGAAGTTTCTGTCCGTCCTGAGCCATTATAAGAGTCTCGACTTTAATGGTCTGGGACTTGACAAACCGTTGTCACTTTTTAAGTTCTTAGTGTGCGGGTTTAGTGTTGATTTTTGTTCCATCTGGATCACCGTGGCTTGTATTCTGTAATTTACATTTTGCTTAAATCAGATTACTTAGGGTTAGATTACATATTCTCTTGCATACAAATTTGTAGTAGAGTTAAGTTTGCTTATGTACCTGCTGTACCGCTCATGGAGTTAACACAGATAGGTTAGTTAGTTTAGTTCATTTATTATGCACCCCATACCCATCTTGTGGGCTTTAGTGGAAAGGTTACAGAGGCACATAATGGCTCAGGGACTGAACGCCACAATTCATTTAGCTAAGCAAGTTACATCTTAATGAGCTAGTTACAAAATTCAATATAAGTCGTCACATCAACAATGGGTTCGAGATCGACTTCAAGT
>WNGS01072645.1:7957-19325 GCA_020271785.1 Procambarus virginalis | reverse complement strand
GTGGGAGTGTGAGGTGGTACTAGTGTGTGCTGGTACTAGTGTGTGTGGTGGTGGTAGTGTGGGAGTGGTAGTGTGTGGTGGTTGTATAGTGTGTGGTAGTGTGTGTGGTGGTAGTGTTTGTGGTGGTAGTGTGGGGTGGTGGTAGTGTGTGGAAGTGGTAGTGTGTGGTGGTGGTAGTATGTGGAGGTGGTAGTGTGTGTTGGTGGTAGTGTGTGTTGGTATTAGTGTGTGGTGGTCGTAGTGTGTGGTGGTAGTATGTGGAGGTGGTAGTGTGTGGTGGTGGTAGTGTGTGGTGGTGGTGGTAGTGTGTGGTGGTGGTAGTGTGTGGTGGTAGTATGTGGAGGTGGTAGTGTGTGTTGGTGGTAGTGTGTGTTGGTATTAGTGTGTGGTGGTCGTAGTGTGTGGTGGTAGTGTGTGGTGGTGGTAGTGTGTGTTGGTGGTGGTAGTGTGTAGTGGTGGTAGTGTGTGGTGGTGGTGTGTTGTTGGTGGTAGTGTGTTGGTGGTTTAGTGTGTGGTGGTAGTGTGTGGTGGTGGTAGTGTGTGGTGGTGATTAGTGTGTGGTGGTAGTTGAATTGGATGGTGGTAGTTTGTAGTGGTGGTAGTGTGTGGGATGAGTAGTAGTGTGGTGGTGAAGTTGTGGTGTAGTGGTGGTGGTGATAGTGTGTGGTGGAGTTGGAGTGTGGATGTTGGTGGTATGTGTGTGTGGAAGAGGTAGATTGGGGTGTGTGGTGGTAGTGTTGTGTGGTGGTGGTAGTGTGTGGTGGTGGTGATAGTGTGTGGTGGTGGTGGTAGTGTCGCGGTGGTGGTGGTAGTGTGTGGTGGTGGGTAGTAGTGTGTGGTGGCAAGAGTGTGAATTGGTAGTAGTGTGTGGTGGTGATTAGTGTTGTGGTGTTGGTAGTGTGTGGTGGTGGTTGGTAGTGTGCGGTGGTGGTAGGTGGGTGGTGGTGGTAGTGTGAGGTGGTGGTAGTAGTGTGTGTGTGTGTGATTGGTAGTGTATGGTGGTGTTAGTGTGTGGTGGTGGTAGGTTGTGGTGGTGGTAGTGTGTGTGATGGTGGTGATTGTAGGTGTGGGTGGTAGTGAATGGTGAGTGGTGTTGTAGTGTGGTGGTGGTAGTGTGTGGTGGAGTGTGAGGTGGTATAGTGTGTGTGGTGGTGATAGTGGTGGAGTGGTATGTGTGTGGTGAGTGGTGGTGTGTGTGGTGGTAGTGTGTGGTGGTGGTAGTGGTGTGGTGGTGGTGGTGGTAGTGTGTGGTGGTAGTGTGTGGAGTGTGTGTGTGTGGAATTGTGGTGGTGGTAGGTGTGTGTGGTAGTGTAGTGGTGGTAGTGTGTTGTGGTGGTAGTGTGTGTAGTGGTAGTTGTGTGGTGGTGGTAGTGTGTACTCACCTAATTGTGCTTTGCGGGGGTTGAGCTTTGGCTCTTTGGTCCCGCCTCTCAACTGTCAATCAACAGGTGTACAGATTCCTGAGCCTACTGGGCATCATATCATATCTACATTTGAAACTGTGTATGGAGTCAGCCTCCACCCACATCACTGCCTAATGCATTCCATTTATTAACTACTCTGACACTGAAAAAATTCTTTCTAAAGTCTCTGTGGCTCATCTGGGTTACTAAGTTTCCACCTGTGTCCCCTTGTTCGTGTCCCACCCGTGGTGAAGAGTTTGTCTTTGTCCGCCCTGTCAATTCCCCTGAGAATTTTGTAGGTGGTTATCATGTCTCCCCTTACTCTTCTGTTTTCCAGGGATGTGTGTGTGGACAATAGACACACGCACACAGATTCTTTCTATATAACATCTATTGTGGTTCCCTTCTGTCCTATAACTCATGCATGTTGTCTACCCCCTCCTGCATTTTGTTTCTCCTGCTTGGCATTGTTTCTTGAAATATAGGTTGATATATTCCCTCAAACTCTTTCTCTTATCGTTGGTGTGTGTCTGGGAATTGCCTCTTTGCGTCTCCACTTGAGTTGATCATCATTTCCATGTCTTTTTACTAAGTTTGTCTCCTATTGAGCCTTTCCTAGAGAGCTTCTTGCTCTCGTGCAATTTTCGTTTCTGTAGTCAAACGTCATTTCCAGTGGTTATCTTGAGGTTATCTTGAGATGATTTCGGGGCTTTTATAGCGTCCCCGCGGCCCAGTCCTCGACCAGGCCTCCGCCCCCAGGAAGCAGCCCGTGACAAACCTGGAGACAGGTTTGGTGTGATATCAACCCTAGATCTTTCTCTCTGTCCGTTTCATTAAGTACTTCATCTCTTGTTCTGTATCCTGTGTCTGGCCTCTTGTTTCCACTGCCTAGTTTCATTACTTTGCATTTACTCGGGTTGAACTTTAGCAACCATTTGTTGGACCAATCATTCAGTTTGTCTAGGTCATCTTGTAGCCTCCTACTATTATCCTCTGATTCAATCCTCGTCATAAATTTTGTATCATCAGCAAACATTGAGAGAAACGAGTCTATACCTTCCGGGAGATCATTTACATATATTAGAAACAGTATAGGCCAAGGACTGACCCCTGCGGGACTCCACTTGTGACGTCTCGCCAATCCGAGACGTCACCCCTCACAGTGACTCGTTGTCTTCTGTTGCTTAGGTACTCCCTTATCCAAAGGAGTACCTTCCCTTTCACTCCACCTTTCTCACTAGCCTCTTGTGTGGTACTGTATCAAAGGCTTTCTGGTAATAAGAAAATATGCAGTCTGCCCTCCTCACTTTCTTGCCTGATTTTTATTACCTGGTCGTAGAATTCAATTAATCCTGTGAGGCAGGACTTGTAATCCCTGAACCCATGTTGATGCTGTGTTACAAAGTTCTTTCGCTCCAGATGTTCCACTAGCTTTCTTCGCACAATCCTGCATACCATCAGCTTGCATGGTATGCAGGTTAGGGACACTGGCCTGTAGTTCAGTGCCTCCTGTCCATTCCCCTTTCTTGTTTATCGGGACTACATTGGCTGCTTTCCAAATTTCTGGCAGTTCCCCTGTTGCCAGTGATTTGTTATACACTATGGAGAGTTGCAGGCACAGTGCTTCTGCTCTTTCCCTTAGTATCCAAGGGGAGATTCCATCTGAGCCTACAGCCTTTGTCACATTCAACTCTATTAAAAACTTCCTTACTTCCCCACTGGTAATCTCAAGCGCATCTAGTGGTTCCTGGTTAACAATTCCCTCTCTTATCTCTGGAATATCTCCTTGCTCTAAGGTGAAGACCTCCTGGAATTTCTTATTCTGTTCCTCACACACTTCCTTGTCATTTGTAGGGAATACTTCTACCCCTATCCTTAATTTCATTACCTGTTCCTTTACTGCTGTTTTTATCCTGATGTGGCTGTGCAGCAATTTAGACTTTGCCTTGCTTGCGATGTCATTTTCGTATAGTCTTTCTGCCTCTCTTCTCATCCTGATATGTTCATTCCTGGCACTATGGTATCTTTCTCTGCTCTCCAGTGTCCTGTTATTCCTATAGTTTCTCCACGCCCTTTTACTTTGCTGCTTAGCTAGCTTACATCTCTGATTAAACCATGGGTTTCTCATCTTCATTTCACTGTTTTCTTTTTAGACTGGGACAAACTTGTTTACTGCGTCCTTGCACTTCTGCGTGATGTAGTCCATCATGTCTTGGGCCGTCTTTTCCCTGAGCTCTGTTTCCCATGTTATATATGTTAGAAATTTTCTTATCTCCTCATTGTTTCCCTTTCGGAATGTCAGCCTTTTGTTTTCAGTACCCCTCCTCGAGTTCAATAACCTTTCTTCAGCCAGATACTTAAACGTCAGTACACTGTGGTCGCTAATTCCTACTGGGGCCTCAAACCCGATTTCCCTTATGTCGGAGTCGTTCAGAGTGAAGACTAGGTCGAGTCTTACTGGTTCATCGTTTCCTCTCATCCTTGTGGGCTCCCTGACATGCTGAGTTAGAAAGTTTTTTGTCACCACCTCCATTAGCTTGGCTCTTCATGTATCCTCTCCTCCATGCGGTTCTTTGTTCTCCCAGTCTATCTTTCCGTGATTGAAGTCCCCGGACTGAAGTGGGGTGTCCCGCTCGGCCGGACAGCGTGCTGTCCGGCCGAGCGGACAGCACGCTGGGCACGTGATTCTGTGGTCCCGGGTTCGATTCCGGGCGCCAGCGAGATACGATGGGCAGAGTTTCTTTCACCTTTTTCCCCTGTTACCTAGCAGTAAATAGGTACCTGGGAGTTAGTCAGCTGTCACGGGCTGCTTCTTGGGGGTGGAGGCCTAGTTGAGGACCGAGCCACGGGGACACTAATGCCCCAAAATCAACTCAAGATAACCTAAAGATAGATAACCCCCATGATGAGCAGATGGGATCTATTTCTACAGGTAGCAGAGGTTGCTCTGTCAATTATAGTGTTAACTGCCATGTTGTTGTTGTCATACTCTTGCCTTGGTCTTCTGTCATTTGGTGGAGGGTTATATATCACTGCTACTAATATTCTTGGTCCTCCCATTGTCATGGTGCCTGCTATGTAGTCTCTGAATCCCTCACAGCCCGGGATGACCATCTCCTTGAAACTCCATTACTTTCTCATTAGTAAGGCCACTCCACCTCCTCCCCGTCCTTCCCTCTCTTTCCTTATTACAGTGTTGTCCTGGGGAAACACCGCATTCGGTATGATTCCTGAGAGTTTTGTTTCTGTGAGTCCGATTACATCTGGGTTTGCTACTTGTGCTCTTTTCCTTTAGTTCACGTGTGTTGCTTGTGATCCCATCTATGTTCGAGAACATCACCCTGAAACTGACTCTCTTCTGTCCTTTCTCAGTTTCTGATGGTTCCTCATTTTTTGGGGGGGAGGGGGGAGTAAAGAGGATGGAGAGGCATAGGTGAAGGGAAGTATAGACGTGGGAAATACAGTGAGAGGTATGAAAGCAGGCGGGCTGTCCGCCTTGCTGACACGATGTGTGGGTGTTGGCAGCTAAGCTAAGCTGGCTCCCTCTTGTCAGGGAGCTGTGAGTGTGTGAGAGGTTCTTCACATGTGTTTCACCATATATGGATGTCTATAGATGAATATTGTGTAGCATTCATATATACACACTCCCTGATGCTTCCACACATGTTGTTCTGTTTAAGGCTCTTTGTTTTATTATTATTATTATTTATCGAGTTGTTCATCCATACATATTATTATTTATCGAGTTGTTCATATATACACATATATACATACATATACTCACCCATACACATACATATACATACATATATATATACATATATACATACATATGTATATACATACATAAATATACATATACACACACATACATACATACATATACACATACATACATACACAGATACATACTCAATTTTTCAATTATGGGGGAAGGATATCTGGTCAGTATTTCATCTGGGAATTATGTACTGTGGGGCGGGGTTTTCATCTAGTGAATCGAGGCTCTTGGGCCACCAGCTGTGGGAGCGGGGCGTCTCATCTTGGAGCAATCTTTCTAACATTGGGTCCTCTAACATTGCGATGGTGTTCCACACCCTGATGGCTTGGTGCTGCAGTCTGATGTTTAGTGGCTGTATGTTCAGGAGTTCATGGAGCTCCTGGATTGTCTGATCATATGGTGGACGGTGTTTTGCTGCTCTCCTTAGCGCCTTATTTTGCACTGCTTGCAGTTTCTGCGTGTTAGTTTTCTTTTTGGTGTGTTGTGGTACTGGGGGATACTCTAGATGCGGCCGAACTAGAGCCTATAGATGAAGCCTATAGGTGGATCTGAATGTTAGTACTGAGGCTTCGGAATCTTCTCAATTTTCCTAAGGCTGCTTTGGCTTTGTCAGTCCCTTACATGAATTTGTATCCCTGTTCTATTTATCATAAGTCCCAGTATTCTGCCTACCTCCGCATATTGGATCGGATGGTTGTCAAGGATGATGGGGTCCGGGTTTCTTTTCGCAATGTGTATTATCTGAAACTTTTGTTTGTTGGTGCTAATTTTCCATTGCTTCTCAAAGTTGTTTATGAGTTCAATTGCTACCTTGGTCTTGTCGGCTAGTAGCGGCTTTGATGGTCCCGGTTGGCATATTATTTGGGTGACATCGTCAGCGTATGTGATGTATTCTCCATGTTGGGGTTGGGGTAGGTCAGCTGTATATATGTTGAATAGAGTGGGGGAGAGGCAGCTTCCTTGTGGTACTCCACTTTCCAGTTCTATTACGTCACCCAAGTAGCTGCCGATATTAAGCCTAGCAGTTCTGTTGTCTATAAAGCTGCAGAGAGTAGCAGTAAATCTCTCAGGAAGTCCTAGTTCAGATATCTTATATTTTAGGCCTGTGTGCCACACTTTGTCGAAGGCTTTCGAAACGTCTCTAAGCACTATATTACACTGATCTTTTTTCGACACTGCGTTGGCTATATGCTCGTAGATCAGGGCTATAGCTGTATGGGCCCCTCTGCGGTTTCTGAACCCATGCTGCCTGGTGTTATACTTCCCTTCCTTTTCCATGTACTTCACAAGTCTCTGGTTGATAATTTTTCCGAATATTTTACCTGGTCCTTCGAGGAGGGAAATTGGCCTGTAGTTTTCAGTTTGGGTTGGGGGTTTACCTGGCTTGGGGATTAATCTTATTGTGACATTCTTGAAGTATGTGAGGAATAGTCCAGATGCAAGAGCTGCATTTATTATACATGTGCATTGATGGAGTGCAATCACTGGTAGGTTAGATAATACCATCTTATTTATTTTGCTGTTGCCCGGCGCCTTGTTCTTGAAACCCATAATTGTTTTATGGACCTCTGCAATGGTTATGTGTTTCATAAGGTGGCAGTCATCGCGTATGTTGTTAAGGTCTATTGTTTGCGTCGGGAGTAGTGCTGCAGCTCTGTTATCGACTTGAGTTGTAATTTCCCTTTCATTAATTGGGCAAAAATATAAATTTTCTTCCGGGTTTATCCTGAATATTTTTTCCCAGAACTTCCTGAATTTCTGTTCTTGTTCTCTTTCCTCATAGAGTTTATTTCCTGAGGCGTCTATGATGTAGGGTGTTTCCTCAGAAGAGCTTCCCATCTGGGTCTTTACTTTTTCCAGAACTTGCCTGGATTTCTGTAGTCGACTTGGATTTTGCGTATTAGGTCATCTCATTGTTTGGTGTACTCTGTTTTGTATAGATCTTGCAGCTCGTCTTGTAGTTCCCTTTGTAGTCTTTTGCGCTCATCCGTCCACCCGTGTTGTGTTATGAGGTGTAGAAGGTTGTTATATCTGGTTTGCAGTGTCCTGAGCGCTTCAGTGGCTGGGGGGTGTGGGAGCGTTATATGGTGAGCTACGGGGATGTGATCAATCGTGCATTTTTCTATGGTGCTAATCCAAGTGTTTAACTCTGCGTTTATGCATGATGTTTCCTTTCCATTAAAATCTGTGACACAGATTTCCTGTGTACTGCTTTTGAACGCTTCCCAGTCAGTTTTAGTGTATTGAAGTCTTGGTGGTGAGGGTTTCTGAATGGGGTTAGTTGACAGCGTCATTATTATTGGTAGGTGGTCGCTGGTGCTCACAGGGCCCCTTACTATGCGGGTGTTTAGGAAGTGGTGGTTGTTTGACAGTATTATGTCTGGTTTACCACTGAGTCCTTGTCTGAAGTAAGTTGGGAAGTCTGGGCCCAGGTGGGTTAGATTTCCGTTCCTTATCATATTGTGGATGGCTTCTCCTGCTTGGTTGTTCCTTCCATGTCCCAGTGTTCTGTGCTTGGCGTTCAGATCTCCCAGGAAGTAGGCAGGTCTGTTCCTTCTGGTGAGTTTCATGATGTCGCAAGGGGAAGGTAAGGACGTCTTGGTGGTTGGTAGCATGTTCCTATGAAGATTATACCTTTCGTGGTTTGGAGTTCAATCGCCAGGAAGTTTTCCTGAAAGTTATCTAGAATTTTGTGTGGAATATTTCTTTTTACGGCAATTGCTGCTCCATCGTTGGCCTGGTCAGCTCTGTTGACCTGGTAAATTTTGTAATTGAAGATCTTGATCTTCTCACCATTCTTTTTTCCATGGCTATTAATAAGTACAGTATTATATCAGGGTCTATTTCTCTGTACAAGTTGCTGAGTTCCAATGCTCTGTGCGCGGTCCAGCATAGAACATTGTGTTGGATTATTGTTAATGACTGGATGGCTATGTTGAATCTGCTGGGTCTCTTCCACCTTGTGGATTGTTTGGGATCGGTCCATAACCACTGCGTTCCCCTGAAGCAGGGAACAGGGAGGGACTGGGAAGGGACCTGGGGGATCTGGGGAGTGCGGGGGCTGGGAGGACCTGGTATGGGGGGAGTGGTGTAGGAGGGAGGGCTTGAGGGGGTTGGGAAGAACAGAGGGTTTGGGTGGTGGGGAGGTGGGGAAGGCTTGGGGGGGATGACTGAGACCGGGAAGCTTGGGGGAGTGGGTAAGTGGGGGACACGGGGGAGGTGGGGGAGAATGGAGGGCTTAGGGGAGTGGGGGAGAAGGCTGGGCATAGGGGATTAAGGATAAAAAAAGCTGCTTGTGTAGGGTTCCCCACTCCCCTCTGGGTGTGGTGTGTGTGTGTGTGGTGTGTGGTGTGTGTGTGTGTGGTGTGTGTGTGGTGTGTGTGTGGTGTGTGTGTGTGTGTGTGTGTGTGTGTGTGTGTGTACTCACCTATTTGTACTCACCTATTTGTGCTTGCGGGGGTTGAGCTTTGGCTCTTTGGTCCCGCCTCTCAACTGTCAATCAACTGGTGTACAGATTCCCGAGCCTACTGGGCTCTATCATATCTACCCTTGAAACTGTGTATGGAGTCAGCCTCCACCACATCACTGCCTAATGCATTCCATCCGTTAACTACTCTGACACTGAAAAAGTTCCTTCTAACGTCTCTGTGGCTCATGTGGGTACTCAGTTTCCACCTGTGTCCCCTTGTTCGCGTCCCCCCAGTGTTGAATAGTTTGTCCTTGTCTACCCGGTCGATTCCTCTGAGGATTTTGTAGGTTGTGATCATATCTCCCCTTACTCTTCTGTCTTCCAGTGTCGTAAGGTGCATTTCCCGCAGCCTTTCCTCGTAACTCATGCCTCTTAGTTCTGGGACTAGTCTAGTGGCATACCTTTGGACTTTTTCCAGCTTCGTCTTGTGCTTGACAAGGTACGGGCTCCATGCTGGGGCTGCATACTCCAGGATTGGTCTTACATATGTGGTGTACAAGATTCTGAATGATTCCTTACACAGGTTCCTGAACGCTGTTCTGATGTTAGCCAGCCTCGCATATGCCGCAGATGTTATCCTTTTATGTGGGCTTCAGGAGACAGGTTTGGTGTGATATCAACTCCTAGATCTTTCTCTCTGTCCGTTTCATTAAGTACTTCATCTCCTATTCTGTATCCTGTGTCTGGCCTCCTGTTTCCACTGCCTAGTTTCATTACTTTGCATTTACTCGGGTTGAACTTCAACAGCCATTTGTTGGACCATTCACTCAGTCTGTCTAGGTCGTCTTGTAGCCTCCTACTATCGTCCTCAGTTTCAATCCTCCTCATAATTTTTGCATCATCGGCAAACATTGAGAGAAACGATTCTATACCCTCTGGGAGATCATTTACATATATCAGAAACAGTATAGGTCCAAGGACTGACCCCTGCGGGACTCCACTTGTAACGTCTCGCCAATCTGAGACCTCACCCCTCACACTGACTCTTTGTCTCCTGTTGCTTAGGTACTCCTGTATCCAACGGAGTACCTTCCCTTTCACTCCAGCCTGCATCTCCAGCTTTTTCACTAGCCTCTTGTGTGGCACTGTATCAAAGGCTTTCTGACAATCCAAAAATATGCAGTCTGCCCACCCTTCTCTTTCTTGCCTTATTTTTGTTGCCTGGTCGTAGAATTCAAGTAACCCTGTGAGGCAGGACCTGCCATCCCTGAATCCATGTTGGTGCTGTGTTACAAAGTTCTTTCGCTCCAGGTGCTCCACTAGCTTTCTTCGCACAATCTTCTCCATCAGCTTGCATGGTATGCAGGTTAGGGACACTGGCCTGTAATTCAGTGCCTCCTGTCTATCCCCTTTCTTGTATATCGGGACTACATTAGCTGCTTTCCAAATTTCTGGCAGTTCCCCTGTTGCCAGAGATTTGTTATACACTATGGAGAGTGGTAGGCACAGTTCTTCTGCTCCTTCCTTAAGTATCCAAGGAGAGATTCCATCTGGGCCTATAGCCTTTGTCACATCCAACTCTAGTAAACACTTTCTTACTTCCCCGCTTGTAATCTCAAACTCTTCCAGTGGTTCCTGGTTAGCTATCCCCTCTCTTAACTCTGGGATTTCTCCTTGTTCTAGGGTGAAGACCTCTTGGAATTTCTTATTCAGTTCCTCACACACTTCCTTGTCGTTTGTAGTGAATCCTTCTGCCCCTATCCTTAATTTCATAACCTGTTCCTTTACTGTTGTTTTTCTCCTGATGTGGCTATGCAGCAATTTAGGCTGAGTCTTTGCCTTGCTTGCGATGTCGTTTTCGTATTGTCTTTCCGCCTCTCTTCTCATCCTGACATATTCATTCCTGGCATTCTGGTATCTTTCTCTGCTCTCCAGTGTCCTGTTATTCCTATAGTTTCTCCATGCCCTTTTACTTTGTTGCTTAGCTAGCCTACATCTCTGATTAAACCATGGGTTTCTCATCTTCATTTCACTGTTTTCCTTTTGGCTGGGACAAACTTGTTTGCTGCTTCCTTGCACTTTTGCGTGATGTAGTCCATCATATCTTGGGCCGTCTTTTCCCTGAGCTCTGTTTCCCATGCTATGTCTGTTAGGAATTTTCTTATCTCCTCATAGTTTCCCTTTCGGTATGCTAACCTTTTGGTTTCAGTATCTCTCCTCGAGTTCAATAACCCTTCTTCAATCAGGTACTCAAACTCCAATACACTGTGGTCGCTCATCCCTACTGGGGCCTCAAAACCGATTTCTCTTATGTCAGAGTCGTTCAGGGTGAAGACCAGGTCGAGTCTCGCTGGTTCGTCATTTCCTCTCATCCTTGTGGGTTCTCTGACATGCTGGGTTAAGAAGTTTCTAGTCACCACCTCCAGTAGTTTGGCTCTCCACGTATCCTCGCCGCCATGCGGTTCCTTGTTCTCCCAATCAATTCTTCCGTGATTGAAGTCCCCCATGATGAGCAGGTGGGATCTATTTCTACAGGCAGCAGAGGCTGCCCTCTCAATTATAGTGTTAACTGCCATGTTGTTTTTTCATACTCTTGACTGGGTCTTCTGTCATTTGGTGGAGGGTTATATATTACTGCTACTACTATCCTTGGTCCTCCCATTGTCATGGTGCCTGCTATGTAGTCTCTGAAACCCTCACAGCCCGGGATAGCCATCTCCTTAAAACTCCATTCCTTTCTCATGAGTAGGGCCACTCCGCCTCCTCCCCTATCTT
>WNGS01072622.1:25454-37670 GCA_020271785.1 Procambarus virginalis | reverse complement strand
GTAATATACAGTCCCTGTAGCTGCCATATACAGTCCCTGTAGCTGCTAATATACAGTCCCTGTAGCTGCTAATATACAGTCCAAGTTTCTGCTAATATACAGTCCCTGTAGCTGCTAATATACAGTCCCTTTAGCTTCCAATATACAGTCCATGTGGCTGATAATATACAGTCCCTGTAGCTCCTAATATACAGTCCCTGTAGCTGCATATATACCTTCCCTGTAGCTGCGAATAAACAGTACATAGATCTGCTAATATACAGTCCCTGTAGCTGCTAATATACAGTCCCTGTAGCTGCTAATGTACAGTCCCTGTAGCAGCGAATGTACAGTCCGCGTAACTGCTAACATACAGTCCCTGTTACTGCAAATATACAGTCCCTGTAGCTGATAATAAACAGTACCTTTAGCTGCTAATATACAGCTACTTTTGCTGCTTATATACAGTCCATGTAGCGTCTGATATACAGTTCCTGTAGCTGTTAATGTACAGTCCCTGTAGCAGCGAATATACAGTCCCTGTAGCTGCTAATATACAGTCCCTGTAGGTGCTAACATACAGTCCCTGTAGCTGCTAATATACAGTCCCTGTAGCTGCTAATAGACAGTCTCTGAAGCTGCTTATATACAGTCCATGTAGCTGCTAATAATCATTCCCTCTAGCAGCTAACATACAGTCCCTGTAGCAGCCATTATACAGTTCCTGTAGCTGCTAATAATCATTCCCTCTAGCAGCTAATATACAGTCCCTGTAGCAGCCATTATACAGTTCATGTAGCTGCTAATATACAGTCCCTGTAGCTGCTAATATACAGTCCCTGTAGCCGCAAAGATACAGTCCCTGTAGCTGCTAATATACAGTCCCTGTAGCCGCAAAGATACAGTCCCTGTAGCTGCTAATATACAGTCCCTGTAGCCGCAAAGATACAGTCCCTGTAGCTGCTAATATACAGTCCCTGTAGCTGCTAATATACAGTCCCTGTAGCTGCTAATATACAGTCCCTGTAGCTGCTACTATACAGTCCCTGTAGCTGCTAATATACAGTCCCTGTAGCCGCAAAGATACAGTCCCTGTAGCTGCTAATATACAGTCCCTTTAGCTGCTAAAATACAGTCCCTGTAGCTGCTTATATACAGTCCCTGTAGCTGCTAATATACAGTCCCTGTAGCTGCTAATATACAGTCCAAGTTTCTGCTAATATACAGTCCCTGTAGCTGCTAATATACAGTCCATTTAGCTTCCAATATACAGTCCATGTAGCTGCTAATATACAGTCCCTGTAGCTGCTAATATACAGTCCATTTAGCTTCCAATATACAGTCCATGTAGCTGCTAATATACAGTCCCTGTAGCTCCTAATATACAGTCCCTGTAGCTGCATATATACCTTCCCTGTAGCTGCGAATAAACAGTACATAGATCTGCTAATATACAGTCCCTGTAGCTGCTAATATACAGTCCCTGTAGCTGCTAATATACAGTCCCTGTAGCTGCTAATATACAGTCCCTGTAGCTGCTACTATACAGTCCCTGTAGCCGCAAAGATACAGTCCCTGTAGCTGCTAATATACAGTCCCTGTAGCTGCTAATATACAGTCCCTGTAGCTGCTAATATACAGTCCCTGTAGCTGCTAATATACAGTCCCTGTAGCTGCTAATATACAGTCCCTGTAGCCGCAAAGATACAGTCCTTGTAGCTGCAAATATACAGCCCTGTAGCTGCTAATATACAGTCCAAGTTTCTGCTAATATACAGTCCCTGTAGCTGCTAATATATAGTCCCTTTAGCTGCCAATATACAGTCCATGTGGCTGCTAATATACAGTCCCTGTAGCTCCTAATATACAGTCCCTATAGCTGCTAATATACAGTCCCTGTAGCTCCTAATATACAGTCCCTTTAGCTGCCAATATACAGTCCATGTAGCTGCTAATATACAGTCCCTGTAGCTCCTAATATACAGTCCCTGTAGCTGCATATATACCTTCCCTGTAGCTGCGAATAAACAGTACATAGATCTGCTAATATACAGTCCCTGTAGCTGCTAATATACAGTCCCTGTAGCTGCTAATGTACAGTCCCTGTAGCAGCGAATATACAGTCCGCGTAACTGCTAACATACAGTCCCTGTTACTGCAAATATACAGTCCCTGTAGCTGATAATAAACAGTACCTTTAGCTGCTATTATACAGCCACTTTTGCTGCTTATATACAGTCCATGTAGCGTCTGATATACAGTCCCTGTAGCTGCTAATGTACAGTCCCTGTAGCAGCGAATATACAGTCCCTGTAGCTTCTAATATACAGTCCCTGTAGCTGCTAACATACAGTCCCTGTAGCTGCTAATATACAGTCTCTGAAGCTGCTTATATACAGTCCATGTAGCTGCTAATAATCATTCCCTCTAGGAGCTAATATACAGTCCCTGTAGCAGCCATTATACAGTTCCTGTAGCTGCTAATAATCATTCCCTCTAGCAGCTAATATACAGTCCCTGTACCAGCCATTATACAGTTCCTGTAGCTGCTAATATACAGTCCATGTAGCAGCCATTATACAGTTCCTGTAGCTGCTAATATACAGTCCATATAGGTGCTAAAATACAGTTCCTGTAGCTGCTAATATACAGTCCCTGTAACTGCTAAAATACAGTCTCTGTAGCTGCTAATATACAGTTCCTGTAGCTGCTAATATACAGTCCATGTAGGTGCTAAAATACAGTTCCTGTAGCTGCTAATATACAGTCCCTGTAGCTGCAAATATGCAGTCCCTGTAGCAGTAAAATACAGTCCCTGTAGCTGCTAATATACAATCCCTGTTGCTGCTAATATACAGTCCCTGTAGCTGCTAATATACAGTCCCTGTAGCTTCTAATATACAGTCCCTGTAGCTGCTAATATACAATCCCTGTTGCTGCTAATATACAGTCCCTGTAGCTGCTAATATACAGTCCCTGTAGCTGCTAATATACAGTCCCTGTAGCTGCTAATATACAGTCCCTGTAGCTGCTAATATACAGTCCCTGTAGCTGCTAATATACAGTCCCTGTAGCTGCTAATATACAGTCCCTGTAGCTGCTAATATACAGTCCCTGTAGCTGCTAATATACAGTCCCTGTAGCTGCTAATATACAGTCCAAGTTTCTGCTAATATACAGTCCCTGTAGCTGATAATATACAGTCCCTTTAGCTGCCAATATACAGTCCATGTGGCTGCTAATATACAGTCCCTGTAGCTCCTAATATACAGTCCCTGTAGCTGCTAATATACAGTCCCTGTAGCTCCTAATATACAGTCCCTTTAGCTGCCAATATACAGTCCATGTGGCTGCTAATATACAGTCCCTGTAGCTCCTAATATACAGTCCCTGTAGCTGCATATATACCTTCCCTGTAGCTGCTAATAAACAGTATATAGATCTGCTAATATACAGTCCCTGTAGCTGCTAATATACAGTCCCTGTAGCTGCTAATGTACAGTCCCTGTAGCAGCGAATATACAGTCCGCGTAACTGCTAACATACAGTCCCTGTTACTGCAAATATACAGTCCCTGTAGCTGATCATAAACAGTACCTTTAGCTGATAATATACAGCTACTTTTGCTGCTTATATACAGTCCATGTAGCGTCTGATATACAGTCCCTGTAGCTGTTAATGTACAGTCCCTGTAGCAGCGAATATACAGTCCCTGTAGCTGCTAATATACAGTCCCTGTAGGTGCTAACATACAGTCCCTGTAGCTGCTAATATACAGTCCCTGTAGCTGCTAATAGACAGTCTCTGAAGCTGCTTATATACAGTACATGTAGCTGCTAATAATCATTCCCTCTAGCAGCTAATATACAGTCCCTGTAGCAGTCATTATACAGTTCCTGTAGCTGCTAATAATCATTCCCTCTAGCAGCTAATATACAGTCCCTGTAGCAGCCATTATACAGTTCCTGTAGCTGCTAATATACAGTCCCTGTAGCTGCTAATATACAGTCCCTGTAGCCGCAAAGATACAGTCCCTGTAGCTGCTAATATACAGTCCCTGTAGCCGCAAAGATACAGTCCCTGTAGCTGCTAATATACAGTCCCTGTAGCCGCAAAGATACAGTCCCTGTAGCTGCTAATATACAGTCCCTGTAGCTGCTAATATACAGTCCCTGTAGCTGCTAATATACAGTCCCTGTAGCTGCTACTATACAGTCCCTGTAGCTGCTAATATACAGTCCCTGTAGCCGCAAAGATACAGTCCCTGTAGCTGCTAATATACAGTCCCTGTAGCTGCTAAAATACAGTCCCTGTAGCTGCTTATATACAGTCCCTGTAGCTGCTAATATACAGTCCCTGTAGCTGCTAATATACAGTCCAAGTTTCTGCTAATATACAGTCCCTGTAGCTGCTAATATACAGTCCATTTAGCTTCCAATATACAGTCCATGTAGCTGCTAATATACAGTCCCTGTAGCTCCTAATATACAGTCCCTGTAGCTGCATATATACCTTCCCTGTAGCTGCGAATAAACAGTACATAGATCTGCTAATATACAGTCCCTGTAGCTGCTAATATACAGTCCCTGTAGCTGCTAATATACAGTCCCTGTAGCTGCTAATATACAGTCCCTGTAGCTGCTACTATACAGTCCCTGTAGCCGCAAAGATACAGTCCCTGTAGCTGCTAATATACAGTCCCTGTAGCTGCTAATATACAGTCCCTGTAGCTGCTAATATACAGTCCCTGTAGCTGCTAATATACAGTCCCTGTAGCTGCTAATATACAGTCCCTGTAGCCGCAAAGATACAGTCCTTGTAGCTGCAAATATACAGGCCCTGTAGCTGCTAATATACAGTCCAAGTTTCTGCTAATATACAGTCCCTGTAGCTGCTAATATATAGTCCCTTTCGCTGCCAATATACAGTCCATGTGGCTGCTAATATACAGTCCCTGTAGCTCCTAATATACAGTCCCTATAGCTGCTAATATACAGTCCCTGTAGCTCCTAATATACAGTCCCTTTAGCTGCCAATATACAGTCCATGTGGCTGCTAATATACAGTCCCTGTAGCTCCTAATATACAGTCCCTGTAGCTGCATATATACCTTCCCTGTAGCTGCGAATAAACAGTACATAGATCTGCTAATATACAGTCCCTGTAGCTGCTAATATACAGTCCCTGTAGCTGCTAATGTACAGTCCCTGTAGCAGCGAATATACAGTCCGCGTAACTGCTAACATACAGTCCCTGTTACTGCAAATATACAGTCCCTGTATCTGATAATAAACAGTACCTTTAGCTGCTATTATACAGCCACTTTTGCTGCTTATATACAGTCCATGTAGCGTCTGATATACAGTCCCTGTAGCTGCTAATGTACAGTCCCTGTAGCAGCGAATATACAGTCCCTGTAGCTGCTAACATACAGTCCCTGTAGCTGCTAATATACAGTCTCTGAAGCTGCTTATATACAGTCCATGTAGCTGCTAATAATCATTCCCTCTAGGACCTAATATACAGTCCCTGTAGCAGCCATTATACAGTTCCTGTAGCTGCTAATAATCATTCCCTCTAGCAGCTAATATACAGTCTCTGTACCAGCCATTATACAGTTCCTGTAGCTGCTAATATACAGTCCATGTAGCAGCCATTATACAGTTCCTGTAGCTGCTAATATACAGTCCATATAGGTGCTAAAATACAGTTCCTGTAGCTGCTAATATACAGTCCCTGTAACTGCTAAAATACAGTCTCTGTAGCTGCTAATATACAGTTCCTGTAGCTGCTAATATACAGTCCATGTAGGTGCTAAAATACAGTTCCTGTAGCTGCTAATATACAGTCCCTGTAGCTGCAAATATGCAGTCCCTGTAGCAGGTAAAATACAGTCCCTGTAGCTGCTAATATACAATCCCTGTTGCTGCTAATATACAGTCCCTGTAGCTGCTAATATACAGTCCCTGTAGCTTCTAATATACAGTCCCTGTAGCTGCTAATATACAATCCCTGTTGCTGCTAATATACAGTCCCTGTAGCTGCTAATATACAGTCCCTGTAGCTGCTAATATACAGTCCCTGTAGCTGCTAATATACAGTCCCTGTAGCTGCTAATATACAATCCCTGTTGCTGCTAATATACAGTCCCTGTAGCTGCTAATATACAGTCCCTGTAGCTGCTAATATACAATCCCTGTTGCTGCTAATATACAGTCCCTGTAGCTGCTAATATACAGTCCCTGTAGCTGCTAATATACAGTCCCTGTAGCTGCTAATATACAATCCCTGTTGCTGCTAATATACAGTCCCTGTAGCTGCTAATATACAGTCCCTGTTGCTGCTAATATACAGCCCTGTAGCTGCTAATATACAGTCCATGTTGCTGCTAATATACAGTCCCTGTAGCTGCTAATATACAGTCCCTGTTGCTGCTAATATACAGTCCCTGTAGCTGCTAATATACAGTCCCTGTAGCTGCTAATATACAATCCCTGTTGCTGCTAATATACAGCCCCTTTAGCTGCTTATATACATAATGAAGATGTTTGGAAACTCTCCTATGGGGGTTTGAGTTCTTTTTTTTTCTTTTCTTTTATTTAACCCTTAAATTGTGCAACACATTATATGATGTATTGAGTAACTAACGCATAAGTGCGCATCGCTGCTTATGTCGTTTTGGAGTACCACACAAGTTTTAATAATAAATTCTTTCCAAATAATTATGAACATATTCAACTTCAGGCCAATTATCTTCCTCGTCTCGAGAGAAAATGCCTTTTTACATTACATCTGACTATGGTTATGTAATGTTACCCCCTCTCATTGTTTTACTATCTGTGAGGGTACCTAACTGCTCTCAGAGACAAAAATCACATTAATTTGTTTGCTCCTGCAGACAGCGTCGACTGGGATATTCAAGGCGGTGTGGGACTCTCGTCACCCCACCGACAGCTTCAGCCACACACTGGACCAAGCTATGGACGCGGTAAGCCTCACCTATGGTTGTACTCAATGGTGCGACAACTGTGGTTGTACTCAATGGTGCGACAACTGTGGTTGTACCCAATGGTGCGACAACTGTGGTTGTACTCAATGGTGCGACAAGTTTGGTTGTACTCAATGGTGCGACAACTACAGTTGTACTCAATGGTGCTACAACTGTGGTTGTACTCAATGGTGCGACAACTACGATTGTACTCAATGGTGCGACAACTGTAGTATACTCAATGATGCGACAACTGTAGGATACTCAATGGTGCGACAACTGTAGGATGCTCAATGGTGCGACAACTGTAGGGTACTCAATGGTGCGACAACTGTAGGGTACTCAATGGTGCGACAACTGTAGGGTACTCAATGGTGCGACAACTGTAGGGTACTCAATGGTGCGACAACTGTGGTTGTACTCAATGGTGCGACAACTGTGGTTGAAATCAATGGTGCGACAACTGTGGTTGTACTCAATGGTGCGACAACTGTGGTTGTACTCAATGGTGCGACAACTGTGGTTGTACTCAATGGTGCGACAACTGTGGTTGTACTCAATGGTGCGACAACTGTGGTTGTACTCAATGGTGCGACAACTGTAGTTGTACTCAATGGTGCGACAACTATGGTTGTACTCAATGGTGCGACAACTGTGGTTGTACTCAATGGTGCGACAACAATGGTTGTACTCAATGCTGCGACAACTACAGTTGTACTCAATGGTGCGACAACTGCGGTTGTACTCAATCGTGCGACAACTGTGGTTGTACTCAATGGTGCGACAACTGTGGTTGTACTCAATGGTGCGACAACTGTGGTTGTACTCAATGGTGCGACAACTATGGTTGTACTCAATGGTGCGACAACTACAGTTGTACTCAATGGTGCGACAACTATGGTTGTACTCAATGGTGCAACAACTGTGGTTGTACTCAATGGTGCGACAACTGTGGTTGTACTCAATGGTGCGACAACTGTGGTTCTACTCAATGGTGCGACAACTGTGGTTGTACTCAATGGTGCGACAACTGTGGTTGTACTCAATGGTGCGACAACTGTGGTTGTACTCAATGGTGCGACAACTATGGTTGTACTCAATGGTGCGACAACTGTGGTTGTACTCAACGGTGCGACAACTATGGTTGTACTCAATGGTGCGACAACTGTGGTTGTACTCAATGGTGCGACAACTGTGGTTGTACTCAATGGTGCGACAACTGTGGTTGTACTCAATGGTGCGACAACTGTGGTTGTACTCAATGGTGCGACAACTACAGTTGTACTCAATGGTGCGACAACTACAGTTGTACTCAATGGTGCGACAACTACAGTTGTACTCAATGGTGCGACAACTACAGTTGTACTCAATGGTGCGACAACTACAGTTGTACTCAATGGTGCGACAACTGTGGCTGTACTCATTGGTGCGACAACTGTGGTTGTACTCAATGGTGCGACAACTACAGTTGTACTCAATGGTGCAACAACTATGATTGTACTCAATGGTGCGACAACTGTGGTTGTACTCAATGGTGCGACAACTGTGGTTGTACTCAATGGTGCGATAACTGTGGTTGTACTCAATGGTGCGACAACTATGGTTGTACTCAATGGTGCGACAACTGTGGTTGTACTCAATAGTGCGACAACTACAGTTGTACTCAATGGTGCGACAACTGTGGTTGTACTCAATGGTGCGATAACTGTGGTTGTACTCAATGGTGCGACAACTGTGGTTGTACTCAATGGTGCGACAACTGTGGTTGTACTCAATGGTGCGACAACTGTGGTTGTACTCAACGGTGCGACAACTGTGGTTGTACTCAATGGTGCGACAACTGTGGTTGAACTCAATGGTGCGACAACTGTGGTTGTACTCAATGGTGCGACAACTGTGGTTGTACTCAATGGTGCGACAACTGTGGTTGTACTCTATGGTGCGACAACTGTGGTTGTACTCAATGGTGCGACAACTGTGGTTGTACTCAATGGTGCAACAACTGTGGTTGTACTCAATGTTGCGACAACTGTGGTTGTACTCAATGGTGCGACAACTTTGGTTGTACTCAATGGTGCGACAACTATGGTTGTACTCAATGGTGCGACAACTGTGGTTGTACTCAATGGTGCGACAACTATCGTTGTACTCAATGGTGCGACAACTACAGTTGTACTCAATGGTGCGACAACTGTGGTTGTACTCAATGGTGCGACAACTGTGGTTGTACTCAATGGTGCGACAACTATGGTTGTACTCAATGGTGCGACAACTACAGTTGTACTCAATGGTGCGACAACTACGGTTGTACTCAATGGTGCGACAACTGTGGTTGTACTCAATGGTGCGACAACTGTGGTTGTACTCAATGGTGCGACAACTGTGGTTGTACTCAATGGTGCGACAACTGTGGTTGTACTCAATGGTGCGACAACTGTGGTTGTACTCAATCGTGCGACAACTGTGGTTGTACTCAATGGTGCGACAACTGTGGTTGTACTCAATGGTGCGACAACTGTGGTTGTACTCAATGGTGCGACAACTGTGGTTGTACTCAATGGTGCGACAACTATGGTTGTATTCAATGGTGCGACAACTACAGTTGTACTCAATGGTGCGACAACTATGGTTGTACTCAATGGTGCAACAACTGTGGCTGTACTCAATGGTGCGACAACTGTGGTTGTACTCAATGGTGCGACAACTGTGGTTCTACTCAATGGTGCGACAACTGTGGTTGTACTCAATGGTGCGACAACTGTGGTTGTACTCAAAGGTGCGACAACTGTGGTTGTAATCAATGGTGCGACAGCTGTGGTTGTACTCAATGGTGCGACAACTACAGTTGTACTCAATGGTGCGACAACTACAGTTGTACTCAATGGTGCGACAACTACAGTTGTACTCAATGGTGCGACAACTACAGTTGTACTCACTGGTGCGACAACTGTGGCTGTACTCATTGGTGCGACAACTGTGGTTGTACTCAATGGTGCGACAACTACAGTTGTACTCAATGGTGCAACAACTATGATTGTACTCAATGGTGCGACAACTGTGGTTGTACTCAATGGTGCGACAACTGTGGTTGTACTCAATGGTGCGACAACTGTGGTTGTACTCAATGGTGCGACAACTATGGTTGTACTCAATGGTGCGACAACTGTGGTTGTACTCAATGGTGCGACAACTACAGTTGTACTCAATGGTGCGACAACTATGGTTGTACTCAATGGTGCGACAACTATGGTTGCACTCATTGGTGCGACAACTGTGGTTGTACTCAATGGTGCTACAACTACAGTTGTACTCAATGGTGCGACAACTGTGGTTGTACTCAATGGTGCGACAACTGTGGTTGTACTCAATGGTGCGACAACTGTGGTTGTACTCAATGGTGCGACAACTGTGGTTGTACTCAATGGTGCGACAACTGTGGTTGTACTCAATGGTGCGACAACTACAGTTGTACTCAATGGTGCAACAACTATGATTGTACTCAATGGTGCGACAACTGTGGTTGTACTCAATGGTGCGACAACTGTGGTTGTACTCAATGGTGCGACAACTGTGGTTGTACTCAATGGTGCGACAACTATGGTTGTACTCAATGGTGCGACAACTGTGGTTGTACTCAATGGTGCGACAACTACAGTTGTACTCAATGGTGCGACAACTGTGGTTGTACTCAATGGTGCGACAACTATGGTTGTACTCAATGGTGCGACAACTGTGGTTGTACTCAATGGTGCGACAACTACAGTTGTACTCAATGGTGCGACAACTGTGGTTGTACTCAATGGTGCGACAACTGTGTTGTACTCAATGGTGCGACAACTGTGGTTGTACTCAATGGTGCGACAACTGTGGTTGTACTCAATGGTGCGACAACTGTGGTTGTACTCAATGGTGCGACAACTGTGGTTGTACTCAATGGTGCGACAACTGTGGTTGTACTCAATGGTGCGACAACTGTGGTTGTACTCAATGGTGCGACAACTGTGGTTGAACTCAATGGTGCGACAACTGTGGTTGTACTCAATGGTGCGACAACTGTGGTTGTACTCAATGGTGCGACAACTGTGGTTGTACTCAATGGTGCGACAACTACAGTTGTACTCAATGGTGCGACAACTGTGGTTGTACTCAATGGTGCGACAACTGTGGTTGCACTCATTGGTGCGACAACTGTGGTTGTACTCAATGGTGCGACACACTACAGTTGTACTCAATGGTGCGACAACTGTGGTTGTAATCAATGGTGCGACAACTGTGGTTGTACTCAATGGTGCGACAACTGTGGTTGTACTCAATGGTGCGACAACTGT
Organism: Procambarus virginalis; assembly: GCA_020271785.1. Taxonomy (NCBI): domain Eukaryota; kingdom Metazoa; phylum Arthropoda; class Malacostraca; order Decapoda; family Cambaridae; genus Procambarus; species Procambarus virginalis. Next base: position 26,375 of record WNGS01072622.1, on the reverse strand, counting down.
GGTTGTACTCAATGGTGCGACAACTGTGGTGTACTCAATGGTGCGACAACTGTGGTTGTACTCAATGGTGCGACAACTGTGGTTGTACTCAATGGTGCGACAACTGTGGTTGTACTCAATGGTGCGACAACTTGGTTGTACTCAATGGTGCGACAACTGTGTTGAACTCAATGGTGCGACAACTGTGGTTGTACTCAATGGTGCGACAACTGTGGTTGTACTCAATGGTGCGACAACTGTGGTGTACTCAATGGTGCGACAACTGTGGTTGTACTCAATGGTGCGACAACTGTGGTTGTACTCAATGGTGCGACAACTGTGGTTGTACTCAATGGTGCGACAACTGTGGTTGTACTCATGGTGCGACAACTGTGGTTGTACTCAATGGTGCGACAACTATGGTTGTACTCAATGGTGCGACAACTGTGGTTGTACTCAATGGTGCGACAACTATGGTTGTACTCAATGGTGCGACAACTGTGGTTGTACTCAACGGTGCGACAACTGTGGTTGTACTCAAAGGTGCGACAACTGTGGTTGTACTCAATGGTGCGACAACTGTGGTTGTACTCAATGGTGCGACAACTGTGGTTGTACTCAATGGTGCGACAACTATGTGTACTCAATGGTGCGACAATACTGTTGTACTCAATGGTGCGACAACTAAGTTGTACTCAATGGTGCGACAACTGTGGTTGTACTCAATGGTGCGACAACTGTGGTTGTACTCAATGGTGCGACAACTGTGGTTGTACTCAATGGTGCGACAACTGTGGTTGTATCAATGGTGCGACAACTGTGGTGGTACTCAATGGTGCGACAACTGTGGTTGTACTCAATGGTGCGACAACTGTGGTTGTACTCAATGGTGCGACAACTGTGGTTGTACTCAATGGTGCGACAACTGTGGTTGTACTCAAT
>WNGS01072614.1:34927-49927 GCA_020271785.1 Procambarus virginalis | reverse complement strand
TGTTGCGTATTGGGCGGGGCCTGGAGACAACACACGCAAAACACGAGATACATCATATAACATCCACTACGGGCTCACCATAGCCCGTGCTACTTGGAACTTCTTGTTCCAGTTAGCGAATCTTTAACAACAACAACAACAGGAGATACATGCCCAAAATAAATATCGAGAGCAGAATATATTTTTGATTCAGGTTGAATAAAAAATTTGATTCAACCTGAATTTGTTGATTCAGGTTCCTGTTCTCTTATGGAGGATTTCATTCATTTCATTCATTTATTCATTCACTCATTTCGTTTAGAGGGCAGCTCATCCTCATAACGGCTCGTTGTCATCAACAAAGACCAAAGGCTCGTTATCCCAGCAGACAAGTTCCAGCGTTAGTGAATGAAAATGGCTTTGCACGCGACTAATAACTAATGGCCCTGAGAATACCACCCAGGCAAGGGCTTCACCCATGTGCTGCAAATACAAAACACTGGCAACAGAACCTAAACCTCTAACGTAACGTAACGCAAGCTAACGTAACATAACGTAACGTAATGTAATGCAAGCTAACGTAACATAACGTAACGTAACGTAACCTAATCTAATCTAACCTTGTTCACAACAAACTATACACCAAACTACATATATCAAATAATTTTCACTTTGAAAAAAAAAATAATTACTCATTATGATGCAATTGATGAATGCATTTTTTAGGTCGACGAGGAACACGTGAAATGGGGTGATTTATAATTATTGGCCAATTGCTCGTTAATTCAGCCTCCAAACTCCCTGTTTATGAAGAAATAAGCGCTTGACACACAATCCGTCCTCACGCCAGGCTCGTTAAAGCGGCGGCTGTCCCACCCAAGACCCATTCATCAATATAAACAAACTGTGTAATAGACATAAAATTTTTTGCATTAAATATTATTACATATTAAAGTTCTATGTATAGTAAGTTAGGTTAGGTGTTTAGGTTCTGTTGGCGATTATTTGTATTTCAAGTATGTAGGGTGAAGCATTTACAGCGTTGCGATTCGAACAGAGGTTCGAATCTCTGCGAAGCACTACTTGAGAAATATTCGAACGTCATCAATTGTGAGTCAAGTGAACCGTTTATCATCAATAAACACGGGGATCAGGTGGCTGGATTAATGAGTATTTGACCTCTTTTGATGAGGAGCTGTAACACACAAGTGATGACGTTCGACCTCTGTTCGAATCGCAACTATGTAAATGCTTCACCCACGAACTTCAAATGTAAGCAATTACCGAAAGAACACAAATACCTATCCCAACTTAACCTTATTCCAAACTTTACACACAACTCTAATAAATAGTAATATTCATTTATTAATGAGGCAAAAAATTATATGCAATTGGTTATAACTGATAAATGCGTGTTTGGGAGAAGTTTTGGCCGCCGCTTTAACGAGCTTGACATGAGGATGGGTTGAACGTGCTGCATATACAAATAACTGACAACAAAACCAAAATCTTTATGATAACCTATCACAGACCTATTTATATTCAAAATTATACAATGTATTGTTAATTCATGCTCGTAAAAAATCCCTGTTATAGATGCTCAGTGTGTCAAGAAAGTCAAAAAGTCCTTTNAATCCACAGTTCCCGCGATTTTTGACAGATTCACACCAAAAGTCCCTGCAGCTGATTACGTTCAGAATATTGTCCACAAAACATTTCAGTATTCTAATGTTCGAAGCGTAATTCTGGAAATAAAACCGTCAAGACAATGACCGACAGCTCTTGCTTCATTTCATGGTCCCCCCCTCCCCTTAGTTGGGGGACAGGAAGAATAATAGGCTTATTGAGGTCCACCTTAGGGCTACTGATGACCATATACCCAGGAGAATAGAAGAATCAGGTTAAAGGAAACATGCTCAACCGCCTCTGACCCAGCCGAGAATCGAACAAGGGTCCTTCGTTGTGAGCCCAGGACGTTTCCCGCTTCTGATTAAAAGTATAGTACACACACAACTGACGTATGACTGCAAGGTAAGATATTTATTTACAAATGATATACGCGAGTGCCTGAAACAAAAAAAGAAAACTCAACACAAAATCGAGCATCTCTCCGCCCCCGTAGAGGATAATCTTAGGGGATAGGGATCCCTCACCCCTGTAGAGGTGATCTTAAGGGAATATCGGATCCCTAGCCTAGGCCGCCGTGGCATCATTAATGTCCCCGCCCACTGCACCTCTCACTATACCTCACTACTCGCCCACAATACACAATTCTACCCCCCTCCCAATCTACCCCTCTCCCACCAATCTACCTCCACCCTCAGGGCCCCCCCCCCTCCACCCTCAACGCACCACTCATCACTTTTTCTTACTGTAATCTCATCTAATAATGAATTAGCATAAGTGAACGCTGGTTTAACGTCGCTATGCACAGAAGGAATCAATACCCGCCAGGTATGACACACAGAGGTTTCAAGAGTCAAGCCTCCACCCGGGCAGCCGGAGCTCATCTGACCTATTGGTCCTCACTGACCTTTAGTTAATTAACACACTGAGTGAGTGAGGACCACGTCTTTAACGCAGGCAATGTGCACCAACCTTCTAGCGTACACAGTAATACTGAGAGTTTTAGTCCTTGATTATACTACGGGCTCGCCATAGCCCGTGCTACATTTACATTTCATTCCGCGTAGCTAAATCTAAAACAACCACATCCTTGTTATTTCAGGATTTAACTATACTTGCTTGTTGAGAAGTGCGCTACTATAGTCGTGGTGACCTTAATGACCTTAATGACCTTCCTGTGTACGATAGGCCTGAAGGCCAACAACCGTCACTGGTCTAGTAATAATGTCACTGATATTTTTAGCGTATATAGTAGCACTCCCCTCACTGAAATATAAGAGAAGCAGTTAAAAAAATGAAAATTAATATGAAAAATAAAATATAAGTATACTATGCTCACGAAATGAACGGTATGGTAAACAACATATCTTAATTCCAATGCAATGTCACCAAAATAATTATATCAAAATGAAAATAAATCGAAATCTTGAAAATTCCATGTGTCATTGCAATCGGAAACATTGAAATGGAATCGTAACATATTTTCATAGCGTGTGTTGCCTTACGTGCAATATGGCTCTGTCTTAAAATAAAGAATGTTTTTTACCTGTTGATTGCTGGTTCGACTTTTTGATGTTTAGAGCCTCACTGATGTCGAGCCAAGTTTTGCATCTATACTTATACTTACGAAATGAACGGTGTGGTAAACCTCACAGCTCAATTCCATCGCAATGTCCTAAAAAATATGAAATCAAAATTAAATAAATCGAAATCTATAAAAATTAATTTAGCAATGCATTGGATATATGAAATGGATCGTAACTTATTTAGAATAGCTGTGGTGCTATTACATGCAGCAGATGGCGCGTTTTTAACAAAAAAAAAAACATGTTTTTACCTGTCACAGGCGTGGCATCTATATAGTAGGTACAGAAAAACATAAACGTATTCGAATGGAATTTGTGTCAAAATTTCAAAGTAATTGGTGAAGAACTTTCGGAGATTAGCCATTTTAGATGTTTATCAATCATTATCAAGCAGCAAGAACTATTTGACGTCCATTTTTTCTCCGTGGCTGTTTACTCTTACCTCCGTCTCTGGCTACTCATTTTCTTCGATGCTGTTTACTCATTTTCTCCGTGGTTGGTACTCATTTTCTCCATGGATGGTTACTCATTTTCCCCTATGATGTTTACTCATTTTCTCCGTGGCTGGAAACTTTAATATATTAAGTAATAATATATTATTTAAATGGTGTAATGATAATGCATTAATGTATTTATTCCACTATACTCATATACAATATACTGTTTGTAATTGTTTAATAATAATACAATAATGATATTTATGTATATAAAAATCCATACTTTGAAACAAGGTACAGAAAAGGATTCACAGGTTAACAATAATATAAGTTGATCTTAGTTCTCGGTTCACATTCGGCGATTCAAAGACGGAACCGGTTGGGTACGTTTCACCTAATGCCTACGTTCCTGGGGTGGTTGGTTCGCACCCACCTATATATGTAACTACACAAGTTATATTAAGAATTACTTGAAGTACAATATGAACATTGATAACAATAGCATTCTACCTCTTTAGGAGAGAATGTGGTTTGTTTACTTTCTGTCTGTCCAGGGTTCGAGACCTAAGACACTTGGGGCTACCCTCACCCAATTTTGCACACTGATTCCTGTGGGGTACGTGCCCAACATGGTTGGATCAGGTTCCCCAGAATTTAAGAGGGAACAACATGCAACGGTCACATACTAACCCCCCATGACGACTTACTGACACTGTCTGCCGGCTACAAACGGTTACATTTTCCAAAAGCACAGATACAAAAAAAAATACAAAAAAATACTTTTACTTACCATATATAAAACAATATGCACATATTAATTGTTTCATTCCAGATTATTATATCTGGAAAATGAACAGGAATTTCTGCTATACAAATTTTAATCGTAAACTACATAACTTCAGTACAGCCTCCTCTCTTCTCCTCCCCGAGCCTAATACTATCAAAAGTTGACCCACATTCCTACTACAAATATAGAGCAAACGGGAAACTATTATATGCTTTGTGAGTGGGGTTTTATGCGTGTCATAGGCTAATCGCGTTTGACCCAAGTGCCATGCTTTAAGAAATATTGGCACTTTAAGTGCTCCCCCGGCGGTTTTTATGAACACTGAAAAAAATCATGCGTTTGAAAATCGTGGAGTTTTATGCATGCGTCCGCCGGGAGAGAGATAGAGAGAGAGAGAGAGAGAGAGAGAGAGAGAGAGAGAGAGACAGACAGACAATTGACTTGAGAATGGTCCACGACGGACCGAACGTCGTCGTCCCTTCACCTTCTAGTGTGTGGTCTGGTTAACACTCTTTAGCCACGTTATTGTCTCATCGCCTGCAGACAGACAGACAGCCAGACAGACAGACAGACAGACAGACAAACAGAAAGATAGAAAGTAACAGAAGACAAAAACAGAAACAGTCAAAAAAACACACACAGAGATCATAGACTGAACCAGACCTGAGGTGCGCGGTAGACCCGGGCCCGCTTGGTATCTATTCTAGTGTGTGTGTACTCACCTAGTTGTGCTAGCGAGGGTTGAACTTTGGCTCTTTGGTTCCGTCTCTCAACTGTCAATCAACCGGTGTACAGATTCCTGAGCCTACTAGGCTCTATCATATCTACATTTGAAACTGTGTATGGAGTCAGCCTCCACCACATCACTGCCTAATACATTCCATCTGTTAACTACTCTGACATTGAACAAATTGTGTGTGTGTGTGTGTGTGTTGTGTGTGTGTGTGTGTGTGTGTGTGTGTGGTGTGTGTGTGTGTGTGTGTGTGTGTGTGTGTGTGTGTGTGCGAGTGTGTGTGTGTGTGTGTGTGTGTGTGTGTGTGTGTGTGTGTGTGTGTGTACTCACCTAATTGTGCTTGCGGGGGTTGAGCTTTGGCTCTTTGGTCCCGCCTCTCAACTGTCAATCAACTGGTGTACAGTTTCCTGAGCCTACTGGGCTCTATCATATCTACATTTGAAACTGTGTATGGAGTCAGCCTCCACCACATCACTGCCTAGTGCATTCCATTTACTAACTACTCTGACACTGAAAAAGTTCTTTCTAATGTCTCTGTGGCTCATTTGGGTACTCAGCTTCCACCTGTGTCCCCTTGTTCGCGCCCCTCCAGTGTTGAATAGTTCATCCTTGTTTACCCGGTCAATTCCCCTGAGGATTTTGTAGGTTGTGATCATGTCCCCCCTTACTCTTCTGTCTGTGTGTGTGTGTGTGTGTGTGTGTGTACTCACCTAGTTGTACTCACCTAGTTGTGCTTGCGGGGGTTGAGCTCTGGCTCTTTCGTCCCGCCTCTCAACCGTCAATCAACAGGTGTACAGTTTCCTGAGCCTAATGGGCTCTATCATATCTACATTTGAAACTGTGTATGGAGTCAGCCTCCACCACATCGCTTCCTAATGCATTCCATTTGTCAACCACTCTGACACTAAAAAAGTTCTTTCTAATATCTCTGTGGCTCATTTGGGCACTCAGCTTCCACCTGTGTCCCCTAGTGCGTGTGCCCCTTGTGTTAAACAGCCTGTCTTTATCAACCCTGTCGATTCCCCTGAGAATCTTGAATGTGGTGATCATGTCCCCCCTAACTCTTCTGTCTTCCAACGAAGTGAGGTTTAATTCCTGCAGTCGCTCCTCGTAGCTCATACCTCTCAGCTCGGGTACTAGTCTGGTGGCAAACCTTTGAACCTTTTCCAGTTTAGTCTTATGCTTGACTAGATAGGGACTCCATGCTGGAGCCGCATACTCCAGGATTGGTCTGACATATGTGGTATATAATGTTCTGAAAGATTCCTTACACAAGTTTCTAAAGGCCGTTCTTATGTTAGCCAACCTGGCATATGCTGCTGATGTTATCCTCTTGATATGAGCTTCAGGGGACAGGTCTGGCGTGATATCAACCCCCAGGTCTTTCTCTCTCTCTGACTCTTGAAGTATTTCATCTCCCAAATGATACCTTGTATCTGGTCTCCTGCTTCCTACCCCTATCTTCATTACATTACATTTGCTTGGGTTAAACTCTAACAGCCATTTGTTCGACCATTCCTGCAGCTTGTCCAGGTCTTCTTGAAGTCTCAAGCTGTCCTCCTCTGTCTTAATCCTTCTATATGTGTGTGTGTGTGTGTGTGTGTGTGTGTGTGTGTGTGTGTACTCACCTAGTTGTACTCACCTAGTTGTGCTTGCGGGGGTTGAGCTCTGGCTCTTTCGTCCCGCCTCTCAACCGTCAATCAACAGGTGTACAGTTTCCTGAGCCTAATGGGCTCTATCATATCTACATTTGAAACTGTGTATGGAGTCAGCCTCCACCACATCGCTTCCTAATGCATTCCATTTGTCAACCACTCTGACACTAAAAAAGTTCTTTCTAATATCTCTGTGGCTCATTTGGGCACTCAGTTTCCACCTGTGTCCCCTAGTGCGTGTGCCCCTTGTGTTAAACAGCCTGTCTTTATCAACCCTGTCGATTCCCCTGAGAATCTTGAATGTGGTGATCATGTCCCTCCTAACTCTTCTGTCTTCCAACGAAGTGAGGTTTAACTCCTGCAGTCGCTCCTCGTAGCTCATACCTCTCAGCTCGGGTACTAGTCTGGTGGCAAACCTTTGAACCTTCTCCAGTTTAGTCTTATGCTTGACTAGATAGGGACTCCATGCTGGAGCCGCATACTCCAGGATTGGTCTGACATATGTGGTATATAATGTTCTGAAAGATTCCTTACACAAGTTTCTAAAGGCCGTTCTTATGTTAGCCAACCTGGCATATGCTGCTGATGTTATCCTCTTGATATGAGCTTCAGGGGACAGGTCTGGCGTGATATCAACCCCCAGGTCTTTCTCTCTCTCTGACTCTTGAAGTATTTCATCTCCCAAATGTTACCTTGTATCTGGTCTCCTGCTTCCTACCCCTATCTTCATTACATTACATTTGCTTGGGTGTGTGTGTGTGTGTGTGTGTGTGTGTGTGTGTGTGTGTGTGTGTGTGTGTGGTGTGTGTGTGTGTGTGTGTGTGTGTGTGTGTGTTTGAATAACAAAAAAATCACATAATCATAACTATGACATTATAAAAAATCCAAAAAGAAAAAAATACACAACACATCTTATAATGCCTAAGACATTCAACTTCTTTTTATCACACAAACATATAACGAAAAGAATCCTTATTAAATAATGCCTTAACTTGCATTTATAGAACTTCTGATAAAATAAAGTTATAAGTCCTTCGATGTTTTACTGTTTTATCATTGTTTGTTTTACTTTTAGCCAAAAAAAACAAAATCTATCTTTTCCTCGCTTTTCCAGGTAAGCGGATTGATTACACAAGTGGTCCGTGGAAGTCAATTCAGTTGGCAACGAAATGGATCTATGTGATGAGGGATTGATGCAAGTTGAAAAGTGCTCTTGAGGCCCGTGATTGTTGTAAGGTAACAAGTGATCCTGCTGCCAGGGATTGTTGTAAGTTGAGGAATTCTCCTTCCACTCGGAAGTGTTATATGTTGATGACTGCTCCGGGGATTGTTGGAAGTTGACGAGCACTCTTGTCAACAGGAAGTGTTGTAATCCGTCAAGTAACCAACATAGGCAATTGAAGGTGGTCGACGATTGCCAAGAACGAATATTATACCAAATACAGTAAGACAGTACCCCCCCCCTTCCCCCAAAAATAAACACGATTAAAAAAAATAAAAAAAAATTTAACCATTTATAAAATGATTAAATAACCATTTTAACTTTTTAAAATTTAACCGATGTAACAAAAGATGATTTATTGCCACAAAATTTAACCATTCTAACAGAGATGAAACGGGAAAGGAAAAAAAATAAGATATTCTTAAAACCTTCCCAAATTCTTTGCATCTACAAGGACCCTAAATTTCCCCAAAATATCAGCAATTATGCAAAATATGCACAATAATATTTTAGTAATGTTCCCGATTCGCCTGCTGTGCACCAAGGTCCTTTTGGCGAAACCCTTAAAAATGCATAATATTCCGAGAAATTTGCAATACCTCGAATCAGAGGTAAAGACCTTTATATATAACTTAGGATGGAAAAAAAAAACAATAAGTTGACACCACCGCATACACACCACGCGCGTGTGGGACGACGTACCGGAATACATTCCTTCAGAAATGTGTGAAAATAATAATATGCATTATTATTTTTTTTTTTTGCATGAGTGAAGGGTATAGCTGTTGTTTGCTTCCGGCAGAGCTGTTGAGTGCGGATTGCGGGTTTGTTGAGTGCGGATTGCGGGTTTGTTGAGTGCGGATTGCGGGTTTGTTGAGTGCGGATTCTTGCTAGCAGGTTTATTGAGTCTTTATTCTTTGTGCGTATAATGAATGCCGATTCATACTAATAAATATGATGTGAGGATCTACTCACCTGTTTCCGTATGTATGGTGAAATAGATCCATTATACTCAACAGATGAAGCAAGTTATCTACTCACTTCAAAGAAAAGCCGTGAATCTTTTGGAGGAGATACGAGACGATAAATTATATTTGAAATGGAGCCCACACTAGGGAAGACGAGGATTGCCATGTATTATAGGAAAGTTTCAACAGATCTCTGTAATCAACCGAACATTTCCAAGATTTCCACAAGAAGGATTTCCCGAAGGTGTTAAAAATCCCAAGAGAAGAATCAATAGCCTCGAATGACATTTTCAATAGCCAAATGACCCACATGATATTTGAATGTTGTTGTTTAAGATTCGCTCCTTGGAACAAAAAGTTCCAACTAGCACGGGCTATGGTGAGCCCGTAGGATATTTGCAGCTGTCTCAATACCCTGGACGGAAGATGATATATAGCAGAATCAATCATGATATGCGAAAACCAATTACGTTTATATATGTTGCAACATTCCCGGAAGCTAATTTGCAATCGAATTCATTCCGATGCCTTCAAACATTTCACACAATTCGCCGAAGATAGCTTCCTACACGAAATTAGCGGAAGTAATGGGTATTAGAGACGTTATTGAAAATGAACGCAAAATGCTGTACCACTTCCTTCTCTCGCCGGAATACGAGTTGAACTGAAACACTTTTTTGTCAAATCGTTCATATTTGCCGATATTCTGAAGAGACTTTACCATCCTCAGATCTGCAGGGACTCTACTGCGGACAATCGGCAGGCAGGCATTCCGTCAGAAAAATTCCCGGTGCGATCAAATTGGGTTCCAGACCTCATTTTCCAAATATTCCCTCGATGCTGCATCTCTTTCCTTGAATTTATTTCCGCGATTCTTCCCCAAAACTCGATATTTTATCCGATATGTTGAGGACTTTGAGGACTGGGCGATCATTGATGCAGCGAGTTTGTTGAAAATGAGCATCCTTCACATGTACATTAAACCTTATAGAGTTTCGTTGGGGCGCAAATAATCGCGTTCTCTGGAGTGTACGCCTATCACTGAATTTATTGCGGTCTTCTTCAAGAAACTCACCTTTTATGACCGTGGGCTGTATTTCTCGAATCTAGATTTTTGAAGTTTTCAGGATTCTGGAGGTGAAAATCGCTTCTCTTATGAAAGAATGATTATGAGTGCTTGTACCTATGTTTGTATCATTAATTCATGTGTTAGAATGAAAGTATTTTATTTGACACTTAAGAGTTGTCTGAGAAAAAAGCTGTCAACAAATTATTTCTTTGTCTATTTATAACACGTGTGGTTCTTTTCAATCATCTAAACGAGTTATTTTCTCCGCCACTTTCTTCTTCTGTTTCCTTATATGTTTTCTTAATAGTTTCCTCTGTATCTTAGTTTTCCAGCTGGTGAATGGCTTGTAAAGGGAATTCCTATATTAATGTGGATTTTAATCAGAAAGAAAAGAAATGAGGCCCCTTTGCAAGCACACCTGTGGCCCGCAGGAAGGATACTGTAATTTGGTCATTTAACAACCAAAATTGCAGTTTTTGTAATTTAAACTATCATCTTTTTACAATTTCAAACGCACACAATTAACACGAATGCAGCTGTGAGGCAAGCGAGTTAAGACTTCTAAAAATAGACATGACATTAACTGATAAGTTGGCCTAAATTTCGTTTAAATTTTTTAAGTGGTGATTATATTTTATTTTATTACTTTTATTACACATTATCTTTATAACTTTACATTATTCTCAGCACCATTCACCTTTGATATTGCGAAGGCAGAAGAAAGCCTGGAGATAGAACTATTAGAAATGCAATCGGATTCTACACTCAGAGCAAAGTATCTTGAAGTAGGAATACATGACTTCTCTTCATACCTTCCTGAAAAGTTTAAATACTTCAGAAAGTTTGCCACAAGGATCATGGCAATATTCGGTTCTATCTGTGTGTGTGTGAACAGTTATTTTCCTTCATGAAATCAACAAAAACTTCTCAAAGAACAAGGATGACTGTTCAACACTTACCATTTTAGAACAAAGTGGACCTGAACACACACACATTTCAGTCAGACACAGCAAAAAATGTCATTACAAAAAGGTGGCAAGCCTAAGGACACAACAGTAAAAATGATTGAATAGTCGTAAATAAATGTTCATTTTGAACTGTTGTATTTTTTGTACGCTGTATTTGTTGCTGTTACATAGAAGTCTATGTTGCCGTTTAAAATTTCGTTTTTTTTTTTCTTTGTTAAACTAAATCATTACTTTCCATTCATGAATGTGGCTAGCCGCTAAATCATTGGTATGCACGTTGTAGATTTCTAAGTTTTAATAATACAAACATTCTGCAATAATTTATATTAATGACTTCAATTACTTGTGGTGTGTGACCCTGATGACACACAAATGTGAGCCATAAGGACCTCTGGGGAACCTCAGTTTGATGTGCCTAATATGAACAGCAACTACTACTACTAAAACAGCAAACTACTACTGCTAAAACAGCAACTACTACTGCTAAACAGCAACTACTACTGCTAAAACAGCAACTACTACTGCTAAAACAGCACACTACTACTGCTAAGCAGCAACTACTACTGCTAAAACAGCAACTACTACTACTAAAACAGCAGCTACTACTGCTAAAACAGCAACTACTACTACTAAAACAGCAACTACTACTGCTAAAACAGCAACTACTACTACTAAACAGCAACTACTACTGCTAAAGCAGCAACTACTACTGCTAAAACAGCAACTACTACTGCTAAAACAGCAACTACTACTGCTAAAACAGCAAACTACTACTGCTAAAACAGCAACTACTACTGCTAAAACAGCAACTACTACTGCTAAAACAGCAACTACTACTGCTAAAACAGCAACTACTACTGCTAAAACAGCAACTACTACTGCTAAAACAGCAACTACTACTGCTAAAACAGCAACTACTACTGCTAAAACAGCAACTACTACTGCTAAAACAGCAACTACTACTGCTAAAAACAGCAACTACTACTGCTAAACAGCACTACTACTGCTAAAACAGCAACTACTACTGCTAAAACAGCAACTACTACTGCTAAAACAGCAACTACTACTGCTAAAACAGCAACTACTACTGCTAAAACACACTACTACTGCTAAAACAGCAACTACTACTGCTAAAACAGCAACTACTACTGCTAAAACAGCAACTACTACTGCTAAAACAGCAACTACTACTGCTAAAGCAGCAACTACTACTGCTAAAACAGCAACTACTACTGCTAAAACAGCAACTACTACTGCTAAAACAGCAACTACTACTGCTAAAACAGCAACTACTACTGCTAAAACAACTATAACTGTGTCCCAATTTCTCTCGTACGAATCCCTGTTTACTAACCCAGAAAATGGTATTACCATTCACTAATCTGCATCGTTTTCTGTCACAAAGAAAACATTATATCACAATTTCCACTAAAAATTTTCAAACACTTCGTGACAGTTTCCATATTCATTCATATATATATATATATATATATATATATATATATATATATATATATATATATATATATATATATATAATATATATAATATATATATATATTATATATATATATATATATATATATATATATATATATATATATATATATATATATATATATATATATATATATATATATTGTGACGGTGTTCCCCCCCTTCTAATTCTCCCACGCCTGCTGTAAGAGTCATGTCCACTATTCCCGAGCGTTCTCTACATTGCAGGCAACAATTGAACATGTGTGGGAGAGAACAGTATTCTCGAAGAGCCGAGAAATTTGAGAAAATGTAACATTTTGTCCTGTGGGATAGGCCCTTTAGGGAGCCAATATGGCGCTGGCGAGTCTGTTCTCCCGCCAAAACTGTGTGACGTCAGTGGCGCCAGATTGGTCACCGTCAGCGACATGGCACTGGGAGCCAATGAAAACCAACTTTGGGAAAAGTGACGTCACATAGGCATAGGGGGTCCGCCCGTGTTGGCGCCAGGCGACATCAGTCTTTCACGACACGTCCGAGAGGTAGGACGCGCGATCGGTCATCCTGTCAGAGTGACGGATTTACCGAACTCCGGTGGATTTAAGCGTCTCCAGTTGTTGGCACGCACTCTGTGAGGTCTTCCTGTAACCCAGATGTGGCTTAGATAAGGAATTGACAGAATATTGAGCAACAAGTGCTCAGGGACAGGTGCGTTGCAAGAAGTGGGCCGGGCATCGACGTGTGTCGTCGTTGGCAGTTCACCAGTATAAGAGGCAGCTTAGTGGCCGGGCCACCCACCGTGAGTGAACCAGGTTGACAGCCTTGTCAACCAGGTTGAACGTGTGATCGACGATCCTGTCAAGTTTGACAGTAACCCCACCTTCGTGGAACCCTACGAGTCAACAGTTGGATGCAAGCACGTCGAGAAGTCTTCCCAAATACCTAGCGATATATCTAGACGACGAGGGAATTGACAGTGTTGTGAGCTTCAAGAGCTCTGAAGTCGGGTGCTGTGCGTGTGTCGTCCGGGACGGCTGATAACTTCAGTGACTTCGTAGTGGTGAGAGGCAGTTCCTCTGGGATTACAGTGACAAGGACTAATTGGGAAACGTACGACGACCGCCGAGACGTAGGCTGGCTGCCGTAGTTGGGAGGAAAGTTGACGGCCAGGAGACCGACTTCAACCCAGCGACGTACTGTAGGGAAAGAAGCACGGACCTGCTGTGTACAGAAGCGGCGAGACGCGACATCCTAAGGCGTGGGGCTTGTGTTTCTGGATGAACGAGGCGAGAGCCTGGACCAGGAGCTACAACCCAACTGTCATCCTAGGATAGGTGAAGTAGGTGTTTACAGTTCCCTCCCATTTCCCCTTTAGTTAGCTATATATATTCTTGTCAGGATATTTTGTATGTCGTGAGCAAGTCTCACCTGAGTTTAAGTCACAGAGTGCACAGTATGTGGTGAGGCTGCCCAGAGCGCTCACAGTATCAATTTACATATATATCTATGTGTGGGTGTGTGCAAGCACCAAGATTCATCAGAGAATTTACTGTGACTATTATTATTGATCTGTGATTATTATTATTATATATATATTGGTAGTAAACCAGATATTGGTGTATTGATCTCTATAATCTATTGATATAAATGCCTGTTGATTGATCTCTATAATCTATTGATATCAGTGCCCGTGTGTTGATCTCTATAATCTATCAATATAAATGCCCGTGTGTTGATCTCTATAATCTATCAATATAAATGCCCGTGTGTTGATCTCCTATAATCTATCAATATAATGCCCCTGTGTTGATCTCTCATAATCTATCGATATAAATGCCCGTGTGTTGATCTCCATAATCTATCGTATATATATGCCTGAAGTTTGATTAATGATTTATTGACATATTGTGTTGAATATATCATGTACGTGAAGTGTTTGCCAGTGATATCTCTTTAGAGGAGTATAAATATAAAGAAAGTTCAGTGATCACGTGAGTGCATTCACAGTAAATATTTTAAGATAAGTACTCTTTTGGTACAGTGAAAAGTCACTGTGAGAGTACTGTGAATATAGATGTTGATCGTGAGGCCAGTGAAATCATAGTAAGCCATGTGAACGTTGATTAGTGTTTGGAAAAGTTAAATAAACGGTGATCGCGACAATTAGAAAACAAGTACTAGTCTGTTCCCACGATCGCGAGGCCCGGTCAGCTGGCATTCTGACAGGTGACAATATATCACGGTCGAACACTGAACACCAAGCAAGTACAACGATCATAGCAATGACATTTTACTTTAAATCTGTAATATTTATACACCTTAAATCTTATAAATATTGCTTGAAAACTAAGACTGTGGGTCTAGTTTACAGAAAATTAAAACTGTGGGTCTTGTTTGCTTGTTTGCCTCTGTCCCTACAGCATTGTATGTGTCTATGCTAAAAATACACACGCATGAATATTGTCCTGCAGCATGGGGCGAGAAACGTAGTGTC
>WNGS01072614.1:11407-24112 GCA_020271785.1 Procambarus virginalis | reverse complement strand
TGAGATGCATACTTCACGAGGGAGATCATATACAGAGAAGCAGCATCTGAGAATATACTCACAACTTGTAACCTGCTCCCCCGCTACCGCCTGGGGGGTCATATATGTATTGTGGTGGTGGACACGTTCTCGATTGGACGATATGGAGCACAGGAGTCTGCTGTTTTTCGGGTTTGTGTGTGTGTGTGTGTGTGTGTGTGTGTGTGTGTGTGTTGTGTGTGTGTGTGTGTGTGTGTGTGTGTGTGTGTGTGTGTGTGTGTGTGTGTGTGTGTGTTTCCTCTCTATGTTTACTATTTGTGCCCGAAAGATTGGACTGCTGTACCTCGTCTGTCAAACCATCTGTTGTTTAATATAATGACTCCTAATCTACTTTCCTCTTTTCATATCTACTACATATGTTTCTCTCTAACACACATGGACACATATCCCCAGGAGTCAGCCCATAGCAGATAACTCCCATCCACCTATTTACTTCTAGATGAATAGATGCATCAGATGAGAGAAACCCTGCTCATATGCTTCTGCCTCAGCCGAGAATCGAACTCGGGCCCTTTGGACTTCGACCACCCGAGTGCTGTGTGTGTGCTCACCTATTTGTGCTCTCAGGATCGAGCATTGGCTCTTGGACCCCATCTTTCTAGCCGCCGGTTGCTTAAAGCAATGACTCCTGTCCTCTTTCCTAGCCAGAGAGGACTAGAGTCAGTCCTAAGGGGTTACCTAAGGGGTGACCTAAGGGGTTACCTAAGGGGATCCCAGTCCAAAACACAGGGTGGGGTCATTCACAAAGTCTCCCCCTCCCCCTGTGACGCCGTGAGATGGAGCCCGGAGTCCAATTCGGGCCAGGATTCAACCCAGGACGAAAGGCTGAGAATAGTTGTAGATCACGTCTTAACCACTGAGACCTTCCAGCACTAACCACCTCCCCTCCCCTCACTCACCACCTCTCCCCACTAGCCAGTCACAACTCATACTCTCCCTCACTACTCACGGTTTGGTCACGTGCTCACTCGTGTCGTGTCAGCCCATCCTCCTAAGGTTCCCCAACGTCAAGAAAACGGTCAATTTAAAGTACCCTTATACTAACCTACCAGAGGACCCAAAACAGAAAACGGGGGCAGTACGTCACTTTGGCGAGCCTCTTCCATTTTCTAGTACGACCATTTTTGGTTCGTATGTAACGCATACGAGCGAAGAGCGACGTTCTTAGTACGAGGAGAGGTTGGTTGTGTCGCTGGTGGCGTGGTCTCGGGGTCATGTCTAGCTAACAACCCCAAATGCTAACCTCTAAACCCTGGAAAAATTTCTAACATTATCGAAAAGGCTGAGAAGAGTTAATTGAAAAAAAACTACTACAATTTCCTTTGAATGAGACCATAAATGACAATATAATTTCTCGTAATTCTTTAAACCAAAGTAAATCAGTTTAACACAGGGTTATGGGCTCATATTCAAAGTATTATTCTGATACGTATAAATATTTCATTTCAAAATATATTTCCATCAATAACAGATGCTCTTGAGGGTAATTTGTTTGCATGCAACTGGTCAACCCGACGCCCAGTATCTCGTAAATGACTAAATGCTTTGATTTCTTCATCTATTCTGATCAGGTATGCCCTTTAATTAGTTACTTTAAAGAATTTCCCACTGGCCAATATATACTAATACCTTTTCTACCAGGGACTTGCTAAATACACTGAGCGATTGAATAGGACATTCTTAATAAGCTTTTTGACTTTATTCAAATGTTCAGTGATCACATTTTCAATTAAGTCATTATGTGTACAGAAGATTTGTTCCACGTCTTCGGTGAATGAAAGCTCCACCATCTTCTTTCAAGAAAAGTAACTCTTATGATAAGGATTTTTTTCTAATCTTAGAGTAGTTTCTAAGATTAATCCTAATGGTTTCACAGTTCAGCTTGAAGCTATAACAGACTTGGGGTATTACAACGCAGAAACAACCACATAAATCTGGAACATTTTGTTATCAACAAATTCGGTACTACAGAGTCTCAAAACAATAATAATAATATAAAAAATGAAGAAATACGAATATGTAGCTTAAGTATGACGGTTGGAATACACATGTTTCCAAAAAACATTTGTAGGCCGCTTAGCAACTATAATCTTCAGAGTTATTTTGTGTCAACAAAACATTTGTATCCAAGAGGAAAAGGTTAAGCATAAATAATTCTTGAACAAATCCACAAGGCCCGTGATGAGGGTTCGAACCAACGTCAGAGATGATCCCAGACGCGCCTGAGTCGACTGCGCCACGACATGGTAAAAAGAAGTGCAACCGGGAGTGCTACTGCTCTCACGAGGATCCTGCAGCCTCTCCAAGACACACAAACCAGGGTTTTGCCCAATCCCCCCCCCCCCCCCATGCACCAAGGCTCTATCAACAAGCTGTTCTACCTCTTCGTCCTGACTTCAATACACACAAGCTCTTGTAAATTTGTTATTTAATGTATCACGCTATTGTGATTTCTGTGTGTGTAAATAATTTTTCTTTCAATTGTGAGTTAATAGACGGAACCAAAACATATCGAGCCTCAAAGAAAATTGTTAAGGTCAAGGAGCATATTTATAGAACTCTCTCAGTCTGTAAGCTACTAGGAAAAAAATCCTAGTTTTCAAAACAAAATCCTGGTTTCGAATATGGAGAGTTTCGTAATGCAATGGCAAACGTCTGACGTTCCCATTTAAAAACTCAGGAAAGTTATCATGAATTCACAATCAGTCCAATAAAGATGAATGCAGGCAAATTAGACTTACCTTCAAGTATAACTCATCCAAGAGAAACTTCAATATATTCGTAACCTATGTATACAATCATGGTATACCTCGGTAGACTAAAATTACATATCTTATGCCCAATATTTAACTTAATCACTAAATCCACATTGTTTCTAATGCGAGACGTTAATCCATTTCCAACTAGTGGAGAAAAGTCATTACTTGCTGCTTAGACAATTTTTATGCCACCGACTCGTTCCTAACTAACAATCTAACAAGCAAGCTGCATTATTGTTTTTTTAAGCGTTTTAACAAAGTCGTCCATTTATTGCAAAAACTAGAATCTGCTCTGGATTTGTCCAAGAAATTCATTATTCATAACAATAACCATTTCAAATTCTTATATCAAAATAACCAATGGCTTTCTCAAGTTTATCTGTATTCACAAACAGATAATTATTCCAGTCACGAAGAGCTTATCCATGTTATATATACTTTATTCAAGCTGGCCACAGCATTATATGTATCACCATAAGTATTATGCAAATGTTCATTGTTTTTAATAGTATCAAACACGTTAATGAACTTATCGTGGCACTCAGGAACAATCTTGTTTAATAGGGAGCCTTAAACAATTATCTCGTATTCATTAATTTCTGTTATCGGTATATTATATTCCATCTTAAACTGTAAAATTCTTTTGCAATAGCCAACTTAATTCACGTCGTCGACAGAGGCCGAGAAACTAAGTCCAAACACCATCATGGTGATATATTATTATCGTCTGTTTGTCAAACTAATTGTTAAATAATTCGGGGAAATAATGTTTGATACGATCACTGCGCTGAAGGAGCCTTGCTAACATAAGGTTTTGTGTAGTACTCACCTCCCTGCTGGCAGCTGCCAGGGCCTGGAGCAGTAGTCCAACATGGTACCCCCATCCATTCCCAAGGAACTGAAAACAGCACTTATTTCTTGATCGTGCACTTAAAACAACACTTATTTCCTCATCATGTACTTAAAACATCACTTATTTTCTCGTCGTGTACTTAAAAGACACTTATTTCCTCCTCGTGTACTTAAACGACACTTATTTCCTCCTCGTGTACTTAAACGACACTTATTTCCTCCTCGTGCACTTAAAACATCACTTATTTCTCGTCGTGTACTTAAAACATCACTTATTTCCTCCTCATGCACTTAAATCATCACTTATTTTCTCGTCGTATACTTAAAATAACACTTATTTCCGCCTCGTTCACTTAAAACAACACTTATTTCCGCCTCGTACACTTAAAAGATTCCCGAACTTCACCTTCCACAACTTTAATGTTGTTAATTTCAAACGTCACTGTATGCCGTCAAACACGTCATCTGACAAGCTTCATTAATAGTGCGAGATGGAAAATCATACTAACTACCTGTTCATTAATTTTCCTGTGGTAACCGGCGCGACCAAGCCAGCCGTCGTTAGTGCTGGGGGCGTTAGTTGTCAACTCTCTCGCTACGTTGTTGTGGTGTCTGCTGGTCGCCTGTGGAGTCAATAACGCAAGTTGATGTTGACCAGACCACACACTAGAAGGTGAAGGGACGACGACGTTTCGGTCCGTCCTGGACCATTCTCAAGTCGATTGAGAATAACGCAACGCAACTAACGTCGCAACAAACGTCAATAACGCAACTTTTGTATTGAATGGGATATTCTGCATGCGGTATGTTTTTTATTCAATCGTTTCCTGGTCAAAGGGATTTTGGTTTTTTTGATAGGTAGTGAGAGTGTTTAATCTATATTAATGTTGGTGTATTGATTAAGGTGTGATTTGATATTATTGTCTTGACCCATCCTCCCCCCCCCCCTTCCCCTCCCCCATTCTCCATCACTTTCCAAATTCCTGACCTCACCCTTCTCCTCCCAGGGGGGGGGGAGGGGGTTATGGGTACAGGAAGGAACTCTCTGTACCCCATTCCCTCTCACCTCCTCCTCCCCTCTCCATACATCAACCCCTTCCCTACCAACCCATCCCTCAACTGGTTTTCATGTCCACCTCGTTATTAAGGAAAATTAAATCCCCCCTACCCATTTCCCCCTTCTCCCCACCCCCCCCCCTTGCCCACTCCCAAGGCCAAAGGTGTATAAGCGTGACTCACATGAGTTATAACTTGTTGACACCGTTGGACTGAGGCGAAGGTCATCATACGAAGCTGAAAAAGGAAACAAACATAGCGAATGGCTCGATGTTAGCTCAGACTGAGTGTAATGATGGATGTTTAGCGTTGTTAAATGCAGACCCTCTGGGGTTAGGGGGTAACCACCCCCCTCCCTCCCTCTCTCTCTCTCTCCACACCGTTGACCTGCACACTCACCCCATTCCCCCCTCCCCCCCCACTCGAGTTTCTTGACACGCTTTGTGTCAAGCTGATCGTCAAGCCGAGTGTCAAGCTGCGTGTCATGGCAGCTTGACAAGCTCTGTGTTCATAGCTTACGATTGCAACATCACGATGGGACGCCCGCGAAGTTGGGAGATTGTCCCTCCTGGTTACAACATAAGAAAGATTACTTTATTGTGTGTCACTACGCAGTGTGCGAACGGAAATACGCCATGTAAGCGAACATGAATGAATGAGAGTGAGCAAAATAAGAGCTAACATCGCGAAAGTGAGGGAAGATGTACGTGAAAATGATTTACGCGTGATATTCAGAAATCTAAACCTGCAGATTAGATTTTTTGGCAAACTGAACCAGAACTCGAGGAGAGATGTCAAATGCTTACATTTTACGCGAAAGCGAGAATAGGTGATAGTGAAAATGAAAGGTGATGAAGGTGAAAAGGAGAGAAGGTGACGGTGAAGATGACAAGGGGCAATATATATATTTAAAGGTCTGTGGAGGGCCGGGTTTTAATTCTCAACTGCTCGTATATTAACGAGTGAGAACAAAACACATTCATCACAGAGGCGAGCCTTAACTCTCCGCCAGCAGCCAGCAGCCAGCAGCCTCTCAAGGTACACTTCACCCTTAATCATGCCCCCAGGGCACACTACACCCTTAATCATGCCCCCAGGGTACACTACATCCTTAGTCATGGCCCCAGGGCACACTACACCCTAAATCATGCACCCAGGGTACACTACACCCTTAATCATGCCCCCAGGGTACACTACATGCTTAATCATGCCCCCAGGGCACACTACATGCTTAATCATGCCCCCATGGTACACTACACCCTTAATCATGCCCCCAGGGTACACTACATGCTTAATCATGCCCCCAGGGTACACTACATGCTTAATCATGCCCCCAGGGTACACTACATGCTTAATCATGCCCCCAGGGTACACTACACCCTTAATCATGCCCCCAGGGTACACTACATGCTTAATCATGCCCCCAGGGTACACTTCACCCTTAATCATGCCCCCAGGGTACACTATATCCTTAATCATGCCCCCAGGGTACACTACATGCTTAATCATGCCCCCAGGGTACACTTCACCCTTAATCATGGCCCCAGGGTACACTACATCCTTAACCATGGCCCCAGGGTACACTACATGCTTAATCATGCACCCAGGGTACACTACATCCTTAATCATGGCCCCGAAGACACACTACATCCATAGTTTTTCCCACCAGGGGTTCACTTCACCCTTAAACATGCCCCCGGGGTACACTACATCCTTAATCCCCCAGGGTACGCTTTATACACACTTAATACTTAATCATGGCCTCCAGGGTACACTACACTACACCCCTAATTATGCCCCCAGGGTACCTTTCACCCTTAATCATGCCACCAGAGTACACTACATCCTTAATCATGCCCCCAGGGGTACACTTCGCCCTTAATCATGCCCCCAGGGTACACTACACCCCTAGTTATGCCTCCAGGGTACACTTCACCCTTAATCATGCCCCCAGGGTACACTACATCTATAATGTTCTCCGCCAGGGTACACTACACCCTTAATCATGCCCCCAGGGCACACAATACTCTTAATCATGTCCCCCCAGGGTACACTACATCCTTAATCATGGCCCCATAAGGTACACTACATCTTTAATCATGCCCCCAGGACACACTACATCCTTAATCATGCCCCCAGGGTACACTACATCCTTAATCATGGCCCCATAGGGTACACTACATCCTTAATCATGCCCCAAGGGCACAATACACCCTTAATCATGCCCCCAAGGTACACTTCACCATTAATCATGCTCCTAGGGTACACGTCTCCCAAATTCTAAAGGAAATTAAGGGAGAAATGCTTTCCCCTCTCGCTTCTTCCCATGTCTCTGACATTCTTACACGTAAACCATTTGCTGACGATACTATCTTCATCTGCTCAAACCCCAACACACACATTAAATAATATTTTAAATAAATGTACATATAAAAGCAATGTACCTATTATTAAAAGTCCACTCATGGATGTCAACCAACAAACTTCTACTGAACATAAAAAAGACTTACTGCATTTTATTTGGAACTAAAATCCTCACACCAAATTCAACTTCAGATAGACAATGTTAACATTAGCAATACAAATAATGGAAAGTTCCTTGGCCTCCTAATAGATAAGAGACTAAACTTCAGCACCCACATGCAATAGATAGCCAAAAAAGTTATACTTTTGTAAAATCAGATATTATATTCCCCATTCTGTTCTCTCATTGTACTACTCGCTAATCTATCCCTATCTTACATACGGTATCTGTGCATGGCTTTCAACCACTGCAACTTACCTCAAGTCCATAATCACTCATAACAAACTCTGTCTTCAGACAACACACAGCCTCCCTGTTTAAGTCCCTTACCATGCTAAACATACACTCACTCCACACATTCTTTTGTGTTATTTACATGTACAAAACCTTGTTCCTAAATGCTAATCTTGAGCTGAAACTCTTCCTTGATAGTTGAAATAGAACCCATGAACACCACACTAGAAATAAATATCTCTTTGATATCCCCAGAATTAAATTAAATCTGTGCAAACACTTCATGCAAATAAAAAGGCCCAACCTATAGAACTCACTCCCTAGTGAATTAACAAACTGTCCAACCTATGCCTTATTCAAAAGTAAAACCAAAAAGTACCTAATATCATCCTCATAGTTTCCTACCGTGTGCTTCAAACTCACTCCTCTGTATCTTGTACTACCGAATCATCCACTACGGGCTCACCATAGCCCGTGCTACTTGGAACTTCTTGTATCAGGTAGCGAATCTTTAACAACAGCAACATTGTACTACCCATTCCTCCAATATTAGTACTTAAGGCATGCAACTTCGCCAGTACCATTAATTTATATTGTGGCTGTTGTGTTGAACTAAAACTTTCTACACTCTACCTGTTATTAATCTTACCTTATTTGTTAGATTAAGGACTTGTGTGAAACGCTATGCGTGTTAGTGGCTTTACAAGAATGTACAAATACACCATTGTTATGTACTCTCACAACCCAATGTATATTCGTGTATATAAATAAATAAATAAATTCATTAAACCTCAAGGATACATTTCTCTCATAATCATTCTTCTAGGGTACACTACACCCTTAATCATGCCCCCCATGGTGCACTGCCTCACTTAATCATGCCCGAGGGTACACTATATCCTTACTCATGCTTCCAGGGTACACTACTCCCTTAATCATGCCCCCAGGGTACACTAGCTTCCTTAATCATTCCTCCACTACACACTACCTCGTTTAATCATACCAACAAGGCACCTTGCCTCCAGGGTATAATAAAGCCAAACTAATACTTTATTGTATATGTAGTACCACCTTTAAAAAACCATACAGGGACTGGTTTCAGGGGTTATAACAGTCAATAGTTTTGTATATTCCAGCCCTCAGTCGCTGTTCGTACAATGAATTTCGATGAATAATTTAATAAAACAATACAGGGAGAGAATGATTATGCTGGCCAGAAGCGTTACGAAGACGCCAGAAACGCAGACGAACCACGAGGAAAAAACCTTACTGTTAGGCAAGTAGAACGACCAAGAAAGGGAAACAGCCCGTATTACCACATTCCCTACTTAAAAGAAAAGTCCTCAGAACTCATTACAGTAGACATCTGGCAGTTGGAAAGCCAGGCAGGTGGGCCCAAGAGCTGGGGTGGGGGGCCTTACAAGTTACATCACATAAGTACAGTTAAATGCAACTAATATTCACATCCATTGTCAATTAAAACAGCAATTTTCTAACGCACACGAAACATGATGATACACAACGCAGTGAAAGATCCGTTAATATATTTATCATTCAAGTGATGAATAAAATATCGACGCACAATGAACGCTGTCAAGTATTCAATAACAAACCATTTACAAGGGCAGTAATATGTTGCAATATGTATCGTTCCACGAGCACAATGCAGCTGTATAACCAATAAGAGGCATTATAGTCGTTGAAAAGTTGCAAACATACAATACATTGGAGGACATCAATATCTTTCGCAACTTTCATTGATGTGTGAATGCGTTCTTACTAAACAGTTCTTAGCTATTCTTAGCTAGCTATTCTTACCTAAATGTTTTTGTCTGGCTGATATATCCTACCGGTTCTTACTTGCCTGTTCGTTCTCTCTCCTACTTAGCCTGGATGGTAGAGTGACGATCTCGCCTCAAGCAGGTCGGCGTTCAATCCCCGACTATAGTCGTTAAGGCTTAGCGCTCTCTCCAGATAATTACCTTACCTTGCCTGTTCGTGCTTAGTTGTTCTTAGCGCCCTCTTCTTAGACAGGTTTTCTTATATTTGTGTTCTTCCCTAGCTGTTCTTCACTGTTTTGTCACTTCCCTTAATACGTCGTTTCCAGACATTACTCTGATACAACTGAGTCTTTCTAAAATCGATTTATGGACTCTCACATTGTTGTTGACTTTGTGGTTCTATTGGCTTATTTATCTGCTTATCTTGTATGCCGCAAACATGTCTCCCCCTGGCTCCTCTCCTTTCCAGAGGCGTGCAAATCAGAACTCGACAGCTGGCACTGTAACCCCTTGATATGTGTGTACCATTTGGTCACCATTTGGTCCGGGAGACATCTCCCGTCACGCAGGGTGCAGTTGCGCCTCCACAGATCTCCAGTATCATCTTTTGATACTGGTAATGGCTCAAAAGGGCCACCACTTACGGGCTATTCATGCCCGTGCCACCTCTTGGATGGCTTAATCTTAATCATCTTAATCATCACCTTGATATGTCTTCTTTCTGGTACAACAAATATGGCAAACTTACAATGTTTTCTGTATTTTCTGATTTATATCAGATACGGTTATTATGCCAGCGATGCATTATACAGGATTGGTTTCACGTAGGTGGTATACAGTGATTGAAAAGATTCCTTATAATCTTTCATGTGGGTTACCTGAGCTTTACCTGTGGGTTATTTAGAGAGTTTTCCTACTCCAGCAGCTGGGATTAACTTACCCTAAGTGCTTGTTTGATCTATGTCTGCTCGCAGCCTTACATAGCCATCACAACCCGGCTGCTATTATGGAAGACACTTTATCACCGAAATGTGGTAATAAAGTCCTACTGGCTTATCACTTCATTCTTATAATTGCCTAACCTCTGCTCATTAGCCATTATTCTAATATTTACTAACAGAAAGCCAAAGAGCCGAGTACCTCCGGCTCTGCATAACCTCTGTAACCTTTGTAACATTTGTAATCTCTGTGACCTCTTTAACCTCTGTATAACCTCTGTTAACTTTTGTAACTTTTGTAACCTCTAATTATCTAACAACAATATCTAAGAATGGCTTATCATAGTCTACTTTCACCTGGGGCAATTCTACACTTCCCAGTATATATATCTGACTACAGAAGTTTGAGAGGCTGCAAGTCTGGAGGCTGACCTTCCTGGAGGGCGTGATCTGGAGCGCTTATTAAGCTTAACAGAAGAGAACTATTCTCATGACACCGATTGCTGTGTACAATTCTAAGGGGAATTAGCAAAAGCATGTTGAGGCAATGTTCAATGTGAGAAACAGCACAAGGTGAAGGCAGAGGTGGGAACTAGGGACGTTAATGAGTTACAGAGATGTAAAAAAGAAGTAACTAAGAGAGGGAGTGAGAGGGGGGAAGGAGAGAGGGAGTGAGAGAGGGGGGGAAAGGAGAGAGGGAGTGCAGGAGAGGGAGACGGAGAAAGACAGAGACTGTGAGAGAATGAGAGAGAGAATGACAGAGAGAGAGAGAGAGAGAGAGAGAGAGAGAGAGAGACCTCCCTCCCTCCACTACCCCGTTTATCACATAATACCTCCTCAAATTTACATACAAAAATACTGCAAAAGCAATACACCATTTATGTCCTAATACTCTCTGGTCTCGCCCCATAAACTCTCTCTCCCACCACCAACCTTCCTCCTGCTCGGACAAAATGAAGAACTTTGTAGCTCATAAACATTCAGAGTTTACGAGGACCCGAGAGACGCATCTGAGAGCCTCTTCAGCGTATTTCAACTCATGAAGACCCGTCTCCCAACACCAGGAGAATATGAAGACATCCGAGATAGGGAAACCATCTTTAACCAGATCGACGAGATGCCGAACAGATTCGGGAACAGACCCGTGATACGGGAATTCACAGCTGTGGGTGTTTTTAAACGGGCACCGTTGATGTCGCTAACGTTTGGAACGGGGAGGTCCCCTTGGATCTTAAAAACGGGGACCCCCGACTCATCTCACCAATGGATATGTTGACTTCGTAAACAGACCCACTGATATCACCAATGGGTCCGTGGATATCTCAGATTTCTGGAATCCTTATGTTCATTTTTATTGTGTTATTAACTCATAAGTGGTCGATCGTATTGATACGGCAGAACCCGATGTTAGGGCCTTCGAAGAGCCTCGTAGACTCCGGGGGAAGGATAGCAGTAGTAGAGGCTCTGTACGGAAGGCCTTTTGTTATATTTTCTGATTACGTGTGTAAGCTGGAAAGACTCCAGCTGTGAGGCTCTGTGGTAAGTATGCCGAAGTGGCTTTTGGGT
Organism: Procambarus virginalis; assembly: GCA_020271785.1. Classification (NCBI taxonomy): domain Eukaryota; kingdom Metazoa; phylum Arthropoda; class Malacostraca; order Decapoda; family Cambaridae; genus Procambarus; species Procambarus virginalis. The sequence goes on along the minus strand of WNGS01072614.1, from coordinate 12,363 downwards.
GGGGGGGAAGACGTTCATCTGACGATGTATTTTTACGTCTGTATATATGTATTTTTTACACCCTTTTAATGGCATTTCGTTGTGTGATGGTGGAAGTGTTGTCGGGGAGGATAGTTAAAGGTCCCACTCCCAGCATCAGTTGTAATAACCGGCATTAAACAACACGTTAAACATGAGCCCTGGAGGGCTTGTGTTCTCCATGCCTGCCTGTGTCTGTCTGTTACTTTCGTGTCGATTTGTCTGTTTGTCTATGACTCTCTATCTCTCTCTGTCTATAATGTCTCTCTTTCTGCCTGTATGTCTTTCTGTCTGTCTATATATGTCTCTGTCTGTCTTTGTGTCTCTGATTATATATTTCTCTGGCTGTCTCTCTGTATATATGTCTCTGTCTGACTGTCTGTCTGAATGTAAGTCAGTGCTCTACGTGTAGATCTTTATGTCTCTACGTCTCTGTATAGCTCTGTATGTCTCTAAATATACGTCCACCATGCATCGGTCACCTTCGGAGAGAATTGAATCAAATTTAACATTGCTCCTCATTTGTCAAGAGGAGAATCACTGGGCTACAAGGAACTCTAGCTCCGGGGCCCCACCTTTATCGATAAAGTTTATATTTATAACAGGAGCTACATTCGAATCCTATGTACCATAATCCATTGAGAGGAATCACCATCTTTTATAATAAACGGGTTCCGTGATTCCCGGTGAATCTGGTGGCCTCATAACACACGAATTATGAGCTTTGTGAGGACTCTCCGGACCCAGGAGGCTAGCTCACTCTATCAAACGCATTTGTGTGTGTAGTTTGGATGTGTTCAGTCAGAGTTCCTTAACATTTCTACGCTTGGAAGGATAGTATTGGACGATTTGGCATCTGTTCTTCATCCACTTACAGCCCCCCTCGGGTCACTGTGAATAGTGTATATAAATGTATACATTCACTGATAGGGGAGTGG
>WNGS01072614.1:0-10407 GCA_020271785.1 Procambarus virginalis | reverse complement strand
TCCTTGATCTTTCAACATTTTGGTGCTACGTTTGCTCCAACTTAATATTGTACGCACAAATGGTCTTTACACACTCGTGGCAACTTGAGAACGCGGCTTACTCTATCAGAGCAGTTTGTTGTGTTAAAGTCCACACGACTCCAATATACCCTGGCTTTGCTCACAGTCGTGACGGCAGAGTCTAATATCCTAGTATGCATGGCTGGTTTGTGGTGGTCAGAGCGCCAGCTTTCTCTTAGCTTTTCCTGGACTTTCTGTTAGCTTTCTCTTAGCTTTTCCTTGACTTTCTGTTAGCTTTCTCTTTGCGTGTTATCATCATTCTTGATTTTTTTTCTTTCGCTTGCTCTTGGGGTCTAAGATTTTTCTACTCGGACTTTTAATGGCTTTTCATTTATCTTTTTTATCGGTTTTCCCACATCTTTCTTGTGATTTTTCTTACATATATTTGAAAGTTTTTTGGATGGGTTTAATTTTATCTCTCACATTGCTATTCTAAAAATGTTCTTAAAATTGGTTTAGTTTTTTTAAATGTATTTTTATTTATATTCCAACTATTTTTTCATGGCTTTAATTAAAATAGATGGCTTATCCCCAGCTATCAGTGTGAATTGTCATCTCTGTCTCTTAGATTGTTATCCTTTATTTTCCTTTGACTTTTCCCTTTCTTTTTAATATCTCCAGTAGCATTAACTGTCTCAGGATGCAATTGGACTGTTTGTGCGTATTCACAATAACTTAAATGAACAGATTGCCCTCATTATTTGGAGGAGAAAAAAAGTGTCAATTCTCATTGTAAAATTCTGGAAGAAAAAGGTTCTTTAGAGCCGTATATACCCCACTCCCCTATCAGTGAATGTATACATTTATATACACTATTCACAGTGACCCGAGGGGGCTGTAAGTGGATGAAGAACAGATGCCAAATCGTCCAATACTATCCTTCCAAGCGTAGAAATGTTAAGGAACTCTGACTGAACACATCCAACTACTCCACACACAATGCGTTTGATAGAGTGAGCTAGCCTCCTGGGTCCGGAGAGTCCTCACAAAGCTCATAATCGTGTGTTATGAGGCCACCAGATTCACCGGGAATCACGGAACCCGTTTATTAATAAAAGATGTGATTCCTCTCAATGGATTATGGTACATAGGATTCGAATGTAGCTCCTGTTATAATATAAACTATTATCGATAAAGGTGGGGCCCCGGAGCTAGAGTTCCTTGTAGCCCAGTGATTCTCCTCTTGACAAATGAGGAGCAATGTTAAATTTGATTCAATTCTCTCCGAAGGTGACCGATGCATGGTGGACGTATATTTAGAGACATACAGAGCTATACAGAGACGTAGAGACATAAAGATCTACACGTAGAGACACTGACTTACATTCAGACAGACAGTCAGACAGAGACATATATACAGAGAGACAGCCAGAGAAATATATAATCAGAGACACAAAGACAGACAGAGACATATATAGACAGACAGAAAGACATACAGGCAGAAAGAGAGACATTATAGACAGAGAGAGATAGAGAGTCATAGACAAACAGACAAATCGACACGAAAGTAAACAGACAGACACAGGCAGGCATGGAGAACACAAGCCCTCCAGGGCTCATGTTTAACGTGTTGTTTAATGCCGGTTATTACAACTGATGCTGGGAGTGGGACCTTTAACTATCCTCCCCGACAACACTTCCACCATCACACAACGAAATGTCATTAAAAGGGTGTAAAAAATACATATATACAGACGTAAAAATACATCGTCAGATGAACGTCTTCCCCCCCACCCAAAAGCCACTTCGGCATACTTACCACAGAGCCTCACAGCTGGAGTCTTTCCAGCTTACACACGTAATCAGAAAATATAACAAAAGGCCTTCCGTACAGAGCCTCTACTACTGCTATCCTTCCCCCGGAGTCTACGAGGCTCTTCGAAGGCCCTAACATCGGGTTCTGCCGTATCAATACGATCGACCACTTATGAGTTAATAACACAATAAAAATGAACATAAGGATTCCAGAAATCTGAGATATCCACGGACCCATTGGTGATATCAGTGGGTCTGTTTACGAAGTCAACATATCCATTGGTGAGATGAGTCGGGGGTCCCCGTTTTTAAGATCCAAGGGGGCCTCCCCGTTCCAAACGTTAGCGGCATCAACGGTGCCCGTTTAAAAACACCCACAGCTGTGAATTCCCGTATCACGGGTCTGTTCCCGAATCTGTTCGGCATCTCGTCGATCTGGTTAAAGATGGTTTCCCTATCTCGGATGTCTTCATATTCTCCTGGTGTTGGGAGACGGGTCTTCATGAGTTGAAATACGCTGAAGAGGCTCTCAGATGCGTCTCTCGGGTCCTCGTAAACTCTGAATGTTTATGAGCTACAAAGTTCTTCATTTTGTCCGAGCAGGAGGAAGGTTGGTGGTGGGAGAGAGAGTTTATGGGGCGAGACCAGAGAGTATTAGGACATAAATGGTGTATTGCTTTTGCAGTATTTTTGTATGTAAATTTGAGGAGGTATTATGTGATAAACGGGGTAGTGGAGGGAGGGAGGTCTCTCTCTCTCTCTCTCTCTCTCTCTCTCTCTCTCTCTCTCTGTCATTCTCTCTCTCATTCTCTCACAGTCTCTGTCTTTCTCCGTCTCCCTCTCCTGCACTCCTTCTCTCATTTCCCTCCTCTCACTCCCTCTCTCCTTTCCCCCCCTCTCTCACTCCCTCTCTCCTTTCCCCCCTCTCACTCCCTCTCTTAGTTACTTCTTTTTTACATCTCTGTAACTCATTAACGTCCCTAGTTCCCACCTCTGCCTTCACCTTGTTCTGTTTCACACATTGAACATTGCCTCAACATGCTTTTGCTAATTCCCCTTAGAATTGTACACAACAATCGGTGTCATGAGAATAGTTCTCTTCTGTTAAGCTTAATAAGCGCTCCAGATCACGCCCTCCAGGAAGGTCAGCCTCCAGACTTGCAGCCTCTCAAACTTCTGTAGTCAGATATATATACAGGGAAGTGTAGAATTGCCCCAGGTGAAAGTAGACTATGATAAGCCATTCTTAGATATTGTTGTTAGATAATTAGAGGTTACAAAAGTTACAAAAGTTAACAGAGGTTATACAGAGGTTAAAGAGGTCACAGAGATTACAAATGTTACAAAGGTTACAAAGGTTACAGAGGTTATACAGAGCCGGAGGTACTCGGCTCTTTGCTTTCTGTTAGTAAATATTAGAATAATGGCTAATGAGCAGAGGTTAGGCAATTATAAGAATGAAGTGATAAGCCAGTAGGACTTTATTACCACATTTCGGTGATAAAGTGTCTTCCATAATAGCAGCCGGGTTGTGATGGCTATGTAAGGCTGCGAGCAGACATAGATCAAACAAGCACTTAGGGTAAGTTAATCCCAGCTGCTGGAGTAGGAAAACTCTCTAAATAACCCACAGGTAAAGCTCAGGTAACCCACATGAAAGATTATAAGGAATCTTTTCAATCACTGTATACCACCTACGTGAAACCAATCCTGTATAATGCATCGCTGGCATAATAACCGTATCTGATATAAATCAGAAAATACAGAAAACATTGTAAGTTTGTCATATTTGTTGTACCAGAAAGAAGATATATCAAGGGGTCACAGTGCCAGCTGTCGAGTTCTGATTTGCACGCCTCTGGAAAGGAGAGGAGCCAGGGGGAGACATGTTTGCGGTATACAAGATAAGCAGATAAATAAGCCAATAGAACCACAAAGTCAACAGCAATGTGAGAGTCCATAATCGATTTTAGAAAGACTCAGTTGTATCAGAGTAATGTCTGGAAACGACGTATTAAGGGAAGTGACAAAACAGTGAAGAACAGCTAGGGAAGAACACAAATATAAGAAAACCTGTCTAAGCAGAGGGCGCTAAGAACAACTAAGCACGAACAGGCAAGGTAAGGTAATTATCTGGAGAGAGTGCTAAGCCTTAACGACTATAGTCGGGGATTGAACGCCGACCTGCTTGAGGCGAGATCGTCACTCTACCATCCAGGCCAAGTAGGAGAGAGAACGAACAGGCAAGTAAGAACCGGTAGGATATATCAGCCAGACAAAAACATTTAGGTAAGAATAGCTAGCTAAGAATAGCTAAGAACTGTTTAGTAAGAACACATTCACACATCAATGAAAGTTGCGAAAGATATTGATGTCCTCCAATGTATTGTATGTTTGCAACTTTTCAACGACTATATTGCCTCTTATTGGTTATACAGCTGCATTGTGCACGTGGAACGATACATATTGCAACATATTACTGCCCTTGTAAATGGTTTGTTATTGAATACTTGACAGCGTTCATTGTGCGTCGATATTTTATTCATCACGTGAATAATAAACATATTAACGGACCTTTCACTGCGTTGTGTATCATCATGTTTCGTGTGCGTTAGGAAATTGCTGTTTTAATTGACAATGGATGTGAATATTAGTTGCATTTAACTGTACTTATGTGATGTAACTTGTAAGGCCCCCCACCCCAGCTCTTGGGCCCCACCTGCCTGGCTTTCCAACTGCCAGATGTCTACTGTAATGAGTTCTGAGGACTTTTCTTTTAAGTAGGGAATGTGGTAATACGGGCTGTTTCCCTTTCTTGGTCGTTCTACTTGCCTAACAGTAAGGTTTTTTCCTCGTGGTTCGTCTGCGTTTCTGGCGTCTTCGTAACGCTTCTGGCCAGCATAATCATTCTCTCCCTGTATTGTTTTATTAAATTATTCATCAAAATTCATTGTACGAACAGCGACTGAGGGCTGGAATTTACAAAACTATTGACTGTTATAACCCCTGAAACCAGTCCCTGTATGGTTTTATTAAAGGTGGTACTACAAATACAACAAAGTATTAGTTTGGCTTTATTATACCCTGGAGGCAAGGTGCCTTGCTGGTATGATTAAACGAGGTAGTGTGTAGTGGAGGAATGATTAAGGAAGCTAGTGTACCCTGGGGGCATGATTAAGGGAGTAGTGTACCCTGGAAGCATGAGTAAGGATATAGTGTACCCTCGGGGCATGATTAAGTGAGGCAGTGCACCATGGGGGGCATGATTAAGGGTGTAGTGTACCCTAGAAGAATGATTATGAGAGAAATGTAGCCTTGAGGTTTAATGAATTTATTTATTTATTTATATACACGAATATACATTGGGTTGTGAGAGTACATAACAATGGTGTATTTGTACATTCTTGTAAAGCCACTAACACGCATAGCGTTTCACACAAGTCCTTAATCTAACAAATAAGGTAAGATTAATAACAGGTAGAGTGTAGAAAGTTTTAGTTCAACACAACAGCCACAATATAAATTAATGGTACTGGCGAAGTTGCATGCCTTAAGTACTAATATTGGAGGAATGGGTAGTACAATGTTGTTGTTGTTAAAGATTCGCTACCTGGTACAAGAAGTTCCAAGTAGCACGGGCTATGGTGAGCCCGTAGTGGATGATTCGGTAGCACAAGATACAGAGGAGTGAGTTTGAAGCACAAGGTAGGAAACTATGAGGATGATATTAGGTACTTTTTGGTTTTACTTTTGAATAAGGCATAGGTTGGACAGTTTGTTAATTCACTAGAGAGTGAGTTCTATAGGTTGGGCCTTTTTATTTGCATGAAGTGTTTGCACAGATTTAATTTAATTCTGGGGATTTCAAAGATATATTTATTTCTGGTGTGGTGCTCATGGATTCTATTTCAACTATTAAGGAAGAGTTTCAGCTCAAGATTAGCATTTAGGAACAAGGTTTTGTACATGTAAATAACACAAAAGAATGTGTGGAGTGAGTGTATGTTTAGCATGGTAAGGGACTTAAACAGGGAGGCTGTGTGTTGTCTGAAGACGGAGTTTGTTATGAGTGATTATGGACTTGAGGTAAGTTGCAGTGGTTGAAAGCCATGCACAGATACCGTATGTAAGATAGGGATAGATTAGCGAGTAGTACAATGAGAAGAGAGCAGAATGGGGAATATAATATCTGATTTTAGAAAGTATAACTTTTTTGGCTATCTATTGCATGTGGGTGCTGAAGTTTAGTCTCTTATCTATTAGGAGGCCAAGGAACTTTCCATTATTTGTATTGCTAATGTTAACATTGTTTATCTGAAGTTAAATTTGGTGTGATGATTTTAGTTCCAAATAAAATGTAGTAAGTCTTTTTTATGTTCAGTAGAAGTCTGTTGGTTGACATCCATGAGTGGACTTTTAATAACAGGTACATTGCTTTTATATATACATTTATTTAAAATATTATTTAGTGTGTGTGTTGGGGTTTGAGCAGATGAAGATAGTATCGTCAGCAAATGGTTTACGTGTAAGAATGTCAGAGACATATGGGAATAAGCGAGAGGGGAAAGCATTTCTCCCTTAATTTCCTTTAGAATTTGGGAGACGTGTACCCTAGGAGCATGATTAATGGTGAAGTGTACCTTGGGGGCATGATTAATGGTGAAGTGTACCTTGGGGGCATGATTAATGGTGAAGTGTACCTTGGGGGCATGATTAATGGTGAAGTGTACCTTGGGGCATGATTAATGGTGAAGTGTACCTTGGGGGCATGATTAATGGTGAAGTGTACCTTGGGGGCATGATTAAGGGTGTAGTGTGCCCTGGGGGCATGATTAAGGATGTATTGTACCCTGGGGGGCATGATTAAGGGTGTATTGTGCCCTTGGGGCATGATTAAGGATGTATTGTACCCTGGGGGCATGATTAAGGATGTAGTGTACCCTATGGGGCCATGATTAAGGATGTAGTGTACCCTGGGGCATGATTAAGGATGTAGTGTGTCCTGGGGGCATGATTAAAGATGTAGTGTACCTTATGGGGCCATGATTAAGGATGTAGTGCACCCTGGGGGACATGATTAAGAGTATTGTGTGCCCTGGGGGCTTGATTAAGGGTGTAGTGTACCCTGGGGGCATGATTAAGGGTGTTGTGTAGCCTGGCGGAGAACATTATGGATGTAGTGTACCCTGGGGGCATGATTAAGGGTGAAGTGTACCCTGGAGGCCATGATTAAGGATGTAGTGTACCCTTGGGGGGGGGAATTAAGGATGTAGTGTACCCTGGGGGGCATGATTAAGTGCGAAGTGTACCCCTGGGGGCATGATTAAGGGCGAAGTGTACCCCTGGGGGCATGATTAAGGGCGAAGTGTACCCCTGGGGCATGATTAAGGGCGAAGTGTACCCCTGGGGGCATGATTAAGGATGTAGTGTACTCTGGTGGCATGATTAAGGGTGAAGGGTACCCTGGGGGCATAATTAGGGGTGTAGTGTAGTGTACCCTGGAGGCCATGATTAAGTATTAAGTGTGTAGCGTACCCTGGGGAATAAGGATGTAGTGTACCCTGGGGGGCATGATTAAAGGCGAAGTGTACCCCTGGGGGGCATGTTTAAGGGTGAAGTGAACCCCTGGTGGGAAAAACTATGGATGTAGTGTGTCCTCGGGGCCATGATTAAGGATGTAGTGTACCCTGGGGGCATGATTAAGGATATAGTGTACCCTGGGGCCATGATTAAGGATGTAGTGTACCCTGGGGGCATGATTAAGGATATAGTGTACCCTGGGGCCATGATTAAGGATGTAGTGTACCCTGGGGGCATGATTAAGGATATAGTGTACCCTGGGGCCATGATTAAGGATGTAGTGTACCCTGGGGGCATGATTAAGCATGTAGTGTACCCTGGGGCCATGGTTAAGGATGTAGTGTACCCTGGGGGCATGATTAAGGATATAGTGTACCCTGGGGCCATGATTAAGGGTGAAGTGTACCCTGGGGGCATGATTAAGCATGTAGTGTACCCTGGGGGCATGATTAAGGATATAGTGTACCCTAGGGGCATGATTAAGGGTGTAGTGTACCATGGGGGCATGATTAAGCATATAGTGTGCCCTGGGGGCATGATTAAGCATGTAATGTACCCTGGGTGCATGATTTAGGGTGTAGTGTACCCTGGGGGCATGATTAAGCATGTAGTGTGCCCTGGGGGCATGATTAAGGGTGTAGTGTACCCTGGGTGCATGATTTAGGGTGTAGTGTGCCCTGGGGGCATGATTAAGGGTGAAGTGTACCCTGAGAGGCTGCTGGCTGCTGGCTGCTGGCTGCTGGCGGAGAGTTAAGGCTCGCCTCTGTGATGAATGTGTTTTGTTCTCACTCGTTAATATACGAGCAGTTGAGAATTAAAACCCGGCCCTCCACAGACCTTTAAATATATATATTGCCCCTTGTCATCTTCACCGTCACCTTCTCTCCTTTTCACCTTCATCACCTTTCATTTTCACTATCACCTATTCTCGCTTTCGCGTAAAATGTAAGCATTTGACATCTCTCCTCCAGTTCTGGTTCAGTTTGCGAAAAAATCTGATCTGCAGGTTTAGATTTCTGAATATCACGCGTAAATCATTTTCACGTACATCTTCCCTCACTTTCGCGATGTTAGCTCTTATTTTGCTCACTCTCATTCATTCATGTTCGCTTACATGGCGTATTTCCGTTCGCACACTGCGTAGTGACACACAATAAAGTAATCTTTCTTATGTTGTAACCAGGAGGGACAATCTCCCAACTTCGCGGGCGTCCCATCGTGATGTTGCAATCGTAAGCTATGAACACAGAGCTTGTCAAGCTGCCATGACACGCAGCTTGACACTCGGCTTGACGATCAGCTTGACACAAAGCGTGTCAAGAAACTCGAGTGGGGGGGGAGGGGGGAATGGGGTGAGTGTGCAGGTCAACGGTGTGGAGAGAGAGAGAGAGAGAGAGAGGGAGGGGGGTGGTTACCCCCTAACCCCAGAGGGTCTGCATTTAACAACGCTAAACATCCATCATTACACTCAGTCTGAGCTAACATCGAGCCATTCGCTATGTTTGTTTCCTTTTTCAGCTTCGTATGATGACCTTCGCCTCAGTCCAACGGTGTCAACAAGTTATAACTCATGTGAGTCACGCTTATACACCTTTGGCCTTGGGAGTGGGCAAGGGGGGGTGGGGAGAAGGGGGAAATGGGTAGGGGGGATTTAATTTTCCTTAATAACGAGGTGGACATGAAAACCAGTTGAGGGATGGGTTGGTAGGGAGGGGTTGATGTATGGAGAGGGGAGGAGGAGGTGAGAGGGAATGGGGTACAGAGAGTTCCTTCCTGTACCCATAACCCCCTCCCCCCCCCCTGGGAGGAGAAGGGTGAGGTCAGGAATTTGGAAAGTGATGGAGAATGGGGGAGGGGAAGGGGGGGGGAGGATGGGTCAAGACAATAATATCAAATCACACCTTAATCAATACACCAACATTAATATAGATTAAACACTCTCACTACCTATCAAAAAAACCAAAATCCCTTTGACCAGGAAACGATTGAATAAAAAACATACCGCATGCAGAATATCCCATTCAATACAAAAGTTGCGTTATTGACGTTTGTTGCGACGTTAGTTGCGTTGCGTTATTCTCAATCGACTTGAGAATGGTCCAGGACGGACCGAAACGTCGTCGTCCCTTCACCTTCTAGTGTGTGGTCTGGTCAACATCAACTTGCGTTATTGACTCCACAGGCGACCAGCAGACACCACAACAACGTAGCGAGAGAGTTGACAACTAACGCCCCCAGCACTAACGACGGCTGGCTTGGTCGCGCCGGTTACCACAGGAAAATTAATGAACAGGTAGTTAGTATGATTTTCCATCTCGCACTATTAATGAAGCTTGTCAGATGACGTGTTTGACGGCATACAGTGACGTTTGTAATTAACAACATTAAAGTTGTGGAAGGTGAAGTTCGGGAATCTTTTAAGTGTACGAGGCGGAAATAAGTGTTGTTGTAAGTGAACGAGGCGGAAATAAGTGTTATTTTAAGTATACGACGAGAAAATAAGTGATGTTTTAAGTGCATGAGGAGGAAATAAGTGATGTTTTAATGCATAAGGAGGAAATAAGTGATGTTTTAAGTACACGACGAGAAAATAAGTGTGTTTTAAGTGCATGAGGAGGAAATAAGTGATGTTTAAATGCACGAGGAGGAAATAAGTGATCTTTTAAGTACACGACGAGAAAATAAGTGATGTTTTAAGTACACGACGAGAAAATAAGTGTTGTTTTAAGTGCACGAGGAGGAATAAGTGTCGTTTCAGTACACGAGGAGGAAATAAGTGTCTTGTAAGTATACGAGACGAGAAAATAAGTGATGTTTAAGTACATGAGGAGGAAATTAGTGTCGTTTTAAGTGCACGATCAAGAAATAATGCTGTTTTCAGTTCCTTGGGAATGGAGGGGGTACCATGTTGGACTACTGCTCCAGGGCCCTGGCAGCTGCCAGCAGGGAGGTGAGTACTACACAAAACCTTATGTTAGCAAGGCTCCTTCAGCGCAGTGATCGTATCAAACA
>WNGS01072612.1:7434-17790 GCA_020271785.1 Procambarus virginalis | reverse complement strand
CCCTATTCATCCAGATTTTAGGGACTGGTTAGGTTTCATCGTAGGGCAACAGACTTACCGCTTTCGTTGCCTTTCTTTTGGCTTGAATCTTGCACCTCGTGTATTCCCGCGTTTTACCTGGGTCATGGTGACCCGTCTGCATCTCCTAGGGGTTCGGGTTCTGGCCTACCTTGACGACTGGTTGGTGTGGGCTCTCAGCCGATCTGCTCGTTTGCTCGGCAGGGGGCGTGGTTCTTTCCCAGCTCGCCGGGTTCGGGTTCCTGGTGAACTGGAGAAATTTGCGGCGGTTTGGCTACCACTTCAGAGGGTTCGGGTCGCTCGGGGCTTGACAGTCCGCTCTCAGGTGGTTCGTTGTCTGAACTGTGGGGGTCTCTTCGGTCCTTGGCTCTTAGGGGCTGGTTGCTTCAAGTGACTCATCTGTTGGATTCTCGAGATTTGACTCTGTGGAGTTTGAACACTCTCTGGGAGTGTCCAAGTCCTGGCGGACAGCCTGTCCCTGTTCATTTCCCTGTCCACGGGATAGTTGGTCGACGCTGCCTCCAACCTTCAGTTGGCTCTGCCAGACGTATGGGCTTCTGGATGTGGACCTCTTCGCATCTAAGTTATTATTCTAAATCGCATCTAAATTATTATTATTATTCACATAAAAATTATTTTGGGCATTCACGGAAACTCATACAAAAGATTACATGGATGGTGAAATCTGGATTCCAATTTATAATTTATATAGATGTGATAGAAAAACGAGGTCAAATGGAGGAGTAGGTCTGTATATTAAAGAGGACCTGGTATGCACAGAACTACTAAACTCAACTAATGAGGTGGTAGAGGTACTTGGAATTAAGGTAGAGAAACTAAACCTAATTATTATTCTAATATATAAACCGCCAGATACAACAGTTGAGGAATTCACAGAGCAGATGCACAAAATAGAGAACATACTTGATAACCTAGCAAACCCAGCTCCAGATATTATCTTCCTTGGAGATTTCAATTTACCGAGTCTAAGATGGAGAATGGCAAACACAAATATCATAGCAGGGAATGACCCGGGAAAAAACCAACCACAGGTCAGAGAACTTTTGAGATTCTGTGACAAATTCTCGCTCAATCAACAGATTACAGAACCAACTAGGAACAAAAACACACTAGACTTGTTATTCACAAACAATGATGAACTAATCAGAGACATTACAATCTCAGATACTTCATACTCGGACCATAAGCTCATTGAAGTGCGAACTAGCATAAATAACGGTAATAGGTCTAAGAGACTCAACAAGCGAGAAGGAATATTCATCAATTCAATTTCAACAATAAGAGGATCGACTGGGAAAAAATAAATGTAGACCTTGCAATCATTCAATGGGAGATGGTCTTAAGCGACAAAACTCCCACACAGATTTGTCTTTCTTGTCTAAATTATGTCTTTCAAAAGAAGACAGAGAAGCTGAAACTGAACCTCGCCGAGGCAAAACGTTTAAATGAGAACAGGAATGATGAAGAAATCAATTCTTTTTTCTACAAAGTGTTAGGGGTAGGCAAACCAGTAAAGTGGTACATAAAGGCAAACCAACAAAATCATTAGAGAGAGGAGGAGTGAAGAATAAGGAGAGGGGGAACAAGTTCCTGAAGATGGCATACACCAACATAGATGGAGTGAGATCGAAGATACTGGAGTTAAGTGATGTAATACAGCTGCAGACACCAGACATTGTTCCACTCACGGAGACAAAACTTGAAGATGTTATTTTAAATGAGGTCATATTCCCAAGGGGCTACTCAATTTGGAGACGGGACAGAAAAATTAGGAAAGGCGGTGGCGTTGCTGTGTTGGTAAAAGAACACCTAAAGGTGAAGGAAATAATGACTGCCAATACACAAGAAGTTGACATAATAGCACTAGAGATCTGCCATGAGGATGATAAACTAATGATAATAAATGCATATAGTCCACCGCCAAGCAGCACATGGTCAGAGGAGGAGCTAGATAGTAAACGAGAAGGTCTTATAACAATAATGAGAGAGATTATAGCGAGAGCGGATAACGATAGATCACGACTGTTGATAGTCGGTGACTTCAACTTGAAATCCATAGACTGGGAAGCATATGAAGCTAAAACAGAAGATTTTTGGACCTGTAGATTTGTAGACCTTATCCTGGAAACAAGGCGCCTGACAGCTGGGTGGACAGCGCTTCGGATTCGTAGTCCTGAGGTTCCGGGTTCGATCCCCGGTGGAGGCGGAGACAAATGGGCAAAATGTTTCTTTGACCCTAATGCCCTTGTTACCTAGCAGTAAATAGGTCCCTGGGAGCTAGCTGTTAGGGCTGTTTCCTGGGGGATGTGTAACAAAAAGGAGGCCTGGTCGAGGACCGGGCCGCGGGGACGTTAAGCCCCGAAATCAAATCATCTCAAGATAACCTCATTCTTGTATCAACACGTTAAAGAAGCTACGAGGATGAGGGAAGGGGACGTTCCCTCCATGCTAGATTTGATATTTACCAGGAAGGAGGAAGAGATATTTGACATTCAGTACCTTCCTCCCTTGGGTAAAAGTGACCATGTCTTTTTGGGAATAAAGTATGCAATGCGTTATAATCTGGAAGAAAATAAGGAGGTTGAAGCAGTTGAAAAACCAGACTTCAGGAGAGGACATTATGGTGACCTTAGAAATTTTTTTAGTGAGTATAATTGGACAGACTTGATGCTAGGCAAGGAAGTGAATGAGATGTATGTCAAGTTTTGTGAAATATATGATAAAGGCAAAAAAAAATTTATACCAAAACAGAGATGCAGAACTAGAAAACAGGATTGGTTCAATAGAAATTGCGAGAGGGCTAGAGACCAAAAGACACAAAAATGGAATCAATACAGGAAGAGGCCGAACCCCCAAACATACCAGCGATACAAAGATGCGCGAAACAACTACACGGCAGTGAGGAGAGAGGCAGAAAGAAATTTTGAAAAAGGGATTGCAGACAAATGTAAAACAGAACCAGGTCTATTCTATAAATTCATAAACAACAAATTGCAGGTAAAGGATAATATTCAGAGGTTGAAAATGGGAAATAGATTCACGGAAGATGAAAAGGAAATGTGTGAAACACTAAACGAAAAGTTCCAAAGTGTGTTTGTACAAAATGAAATCTTTAGGGAACCAGACACAATAAGAACTCCAGAGAACAACATAGAGCACATAGAGGTGTCTAGAGACGAAGTGGAAAAAATGCTAAAGGAGCTAGGTAAGAACAAAGCAGTTGGTCCAGATGGAGTTTCACCATGGGTTCTGAGAGAATGTGCACCTGAGCTCAGTATTCCACTTCAACTGATTTTTCAGGCATCCCTGTTTACAGGAGCTGTAGCTGATGTGTGGAAAAAGGCTAACATAGTTCCAATCTACAAAAGTGGAAACAGGGAAGACCCCCTTAATTATAGACCTGTATCATTGACAAGTGTAATAGTCAAAATATTGGAAAAAATAATTAAAACTAAATGGGTAGAACACCTCGAGGAAAACGATATAATATCAGACAGACAGTATGGTTTTCGATCTGGAAGATCCTGTGTAACGAACTTGCTCAGTTTTTATGATCGAGCCACAGAGATTTTACAAGAAAGAGATGGTTGGGTTGACTGCATCTATCTGGACCTAAAAAAGGCTTTCGACAGAGTTCCCCATAAGAGGTTGTTCTGGAAACTGGAACATATTGGAGGAGTGACAGGTAAGCGACATGGATGAAAAATTTCCTAACTGACAGAAAAATGAGGGCCATAATTAGAGGCAAGGTATCGGATTGGAGGAATGTCACGAGTGGAGTACCTCAGGGTTCAGTTCTTGCACCGGTAATGTTCATTGTCTACATAAATGATCTACCAGTGGGAATACAGAATTACATGAACATGTTTGCTGATGATGCTAAGATAATAGGAAAGATAAGAAACCTAGATGATTGTCATGCCCTTCAAAAAGACCTGGACAAAATAAGTATTTGGAGCAACACTTGGCAAATGGAATTTAATGTGAATAAATGCCATGTTATGGAATGTGGAATTGGAGAACATAGACCCCACACAACCTATAAATTATGTGAGAAATCTTTAAAGAATTCTGATAAAAAAAAGGATCTAGGGGTGGTTTTAGATAGAAAACTGTCACCTGAGGACCACATCAAGAACATTGTGCGAGGAGCCTATGCTACACTTTCTAACCTCAGAATTGCTTTTAAATACATGGATGGAGAAATACTAAAGAAATTGTTCACGACTTTTATTAGACCAAAGCTGGAATATGCAGCGGTTGTATGGTGCCCATATCTTAAGAAGCACATCAACAAACTGGAAAAGGTGCAACGACATGCCATTAAGTGGCTCCCAGAAATGAAGGACAAGAGCTACGAGGAGAGATTAAAGGCATTAACCCTTCAATTGCGCATCGCATCATATGATGCTTTGACTGACTTGCAGAAAATTGCGCATCGCATCATATGATGCGTTGGAGTACTACGCAAAATTTAAACGGCCCGCGGATACACGGGGTTCACCACACCTTCATCAGGGCTCTTGTAAACAGACGCCATTTTTAAAAAAATCGTGGGCCAATCTCCCGGGTGTTAGGGGCCTCAGTATCGCGTAAGCTACCAAGCCTGACGCACGCAGCATGAGCTCACAGCACTGCTGTTCAGCTTGTGACCACAGCATCGCCTAAAAATGCCATAATATACTTGTTCATGCTATTATGTAGCGATAATATTATTACAGAAGACCCCTGACTGTGATAAAACTGACCATGGGTCTGATAGTAAGAGGATTGTGATGATATTTAGCGCTGTGCTCCATGGAGGGAGGAGTAATGCTGTGGGAGGGAGGGTGGTGGCGTTGTTATCTGACTGTGTGTGGCCACCTTTTATTGACTGCACTCATCATACCAGCTTAGTGGTTCGTTATGGTGAACACAAATGTAGCTACTTATATATAACGTGTGTATAGAGAGTATAAACAGCAAGAGTAGGAGGTTGGGAGCCGCCATTTTGGTGAGAGGAGCGTCGTCTGCAGGAATTATCGTGTTGTTTACTGGTGATCACGTCTTTGGGCACCATACCAGTTTACTTGTACAAGTTTGGTGAATAAAACCGGTAGATATTTATATATAATGTGTGTATATAGCGTAATAACACCACAAGCAGTATTGTTGGAGGAGAAATATTAGTGCTGCGTCTGGCCTTGAGGGCGGTAGCCATCAGCTGACTGTGAGGTCCCACGTCTTTGTGCTTTACTCACCATACAAGCTTAGTTGTACAGTTATGGTGAACAAAACATGTAAATACTTATATATAACGTCTGTATATAAAAGCAAAAACAGTATGGTGAGTGGAAAATGGTGGCAAGTCAGGTGAGGAAGGGAGGGAGTGGCAGCCAGTGGCGGGCTGCCACTGGCTGCCACTGCCACTCAGCATACCAACTTAGTGGTTCGTTATGGTGAACACGAATGTAGATACTTATATATAGCATCTGTATATAGTGAATAAGGGCAAAAACAGTATTGTGGGAGGAGAATGTGGGTGAGTCAAGTGACTTGAGGGAGGGCGTGAGTGGCTGGCTGGTACACGGTGGTCACTCCTCGTTACTTTTTGACTCATAATAGCAACTTAGTGGTTCGTTATGGTGAACAAAACATGCAGATACTTATATATAACCTGTGTATATAGTGTAATAACCGACAAAGTATTTGTTCACTGTTTGATGAACATAATTGAATCAACAATAAGCACACCATATTTTTGAGTACAGCGATGATTCACACATTTCATTATATAAATATATCACACTACACACTATTGAATAATATTGCAGCAAAAAAAACTACGAAAAATCAATCAGAACCATTGAAATAATTAGGCAATTATCTCTTTGTGGCAACTCTGGCCTGACAGCTGGCGATCAACAGACCGCCTGGGACGCATGCTGAGTGAGCGCCTGTTTTGTGCCAGACTTCCCTGCCCTATAGCGGCCAATATATTCAACTTACGATTTTTTTTTATTATTTTCCGTGATCAGTGAACACAAATTAACAGGTTAGGAAGAAAAAATAATTTTTTTTTTTTTGTTTTTTTGTATGCGCCTGTGGGTGTCAAATGGTATATAGCTATGCGCCATTTAAGGGTTAAACATGCAAAAACTAGAAGATAGAAGAAAAAGAGGTGATATGATCACTACATTCAAAATAGTAACAGGAATCGATAAAATTGATAGGGAAGAATTCCTGAGACCCGGAACTTCAAGAACAAGAGGTCATAGATTTAAACTAACGAAACAAAGCTGCCGGAGAAATATACGAAAATTCACTTTTGTAAACAGAGTGGTAGACGGTTGGAACAAGTTAAGTGAGAATGTGATGGAGGCCAAGATCGTCAGTAGTTTCAAAGCGTTATATGACAAAGAGTGCTGGGAAGACGGGACACCACGAGCGTAGCTCTCATCCTGTAACTACACTTAGGTAATTACACTTAGGTAATTACAGGGAATAGCTCAACTGACAGCTGAAGCTTACAAGGTCTGCTTGAAGCACGTGCCTGTGAGGAGGGGCAGAAAGAGGACCACTCGAGAAAGAGAACGCAGACGACTGTACAGGAGAAGGAAAAAATAACGGAAATGCTTCTGCAGACACATCTATCACAAGCAAGGAAAATAAGCCTAAGCAGGGAGATCGAAGAAATAGAACAAACGTTGAAGCGATCATATGAGTCTGAGGAAATGGAATTGGAACAGAAAGCTATACAAGAAATAAAGAAAAATCCGAAATATTTTTTCACATACACAAAATCAAAAATATAAAACCTCGACCAGTATTGGACCGTTAATTACAAATGAAGGTACGTAAACAGAGGACAACAAAGAGATTAGTGAAATTCTAAGAAGCCAGTATGAGACTATGTTTAGCACACCAATAAACAACATGAAAGTTGATGACCCAGACAGCTTCTTTATGAATGACATTCAAGCTGCAGATAATATAACGGATATTACCACAAACTTGGAAGACTTTGAAAGAGAAATTGACAATATGCCTATTCACTCAACTCCTGGGCCTGACTCATGGAATTCAATATTCATAAAGAAATGTAAAGTACCAGTAGCGAGAGCACTCAGCGTAATATGGAGAAAGAGCCTAGATACAGGGGAGATACCAGCAGCACTTAAATCTGCAGATATAGCTCCATTGCACAAGGGGGGGAGTAAAGCCTTGACAAAAAATTATAGGGCAGTTGCACTAACATCACACATAATAAAAGTGTTTGAAAGAGTGATTAGGAATCAAATTTCTAGTTTTATGGAAAACAATGAGTTGCACAACCCAGGACAACATGGATTTAGAGCGGGAAGATCCTGTCTGTCACAGTTACTCAACCACTATGACAAAATCACAGAAGCTCTAGAAGAAAAGCAAATGCAGATGTTGTATACACAGACTTTGCAAAGGCAATCGACAAATGTGACCATAGGGTGATAGCACACAAAATGAGGTCAATGGGAATAACTGGAAAAGTAGGATGCTGGATACTCAATTTCTGTCGAACAGAACACAAAGATTAACAGTCAATCAAATAAAATCGAGTCCAAGCGATGTTAAAGCTCTGTACCTCAAGGTACAGTCCTTGCACCGCTACTGTTCCTTATTCTCATATCAGATATAGACAAAAATAACGTCACAGCTTCGTGTCATCCTACGCAGATGACACAAAAATCAGCATGAAAATTACCTCTGCTGAAGACTTGAACAATTACAAGCAGATGTCAACAAAGTTTTCGATTGGGCAGCAGAAAAATAACATGATGTTTAACAGTGATAAATTTCAGGTACTCAGGTACGGCAAAAATGAGGATCTGAAACATAATACAGGGTACAAAACACAATCGAATCTTCCATAGTAGAAAAAACAGCATGTCAAGGATTTGGGAATAATGATGTCCGACGATCTAACATTAGGGAGCATAACCAAGCAAAATTGCGTCAGCCAGAAAAATGATAGGATGGATTACGAGAACTTTCAAATCCAGGGATCCCATCACAATGGTTGTACTCTTCAAGTCACTTGTGTTGTCCCGTCTCGAGTACTGCTCAGTACTCACTTTCCCCTTCAGAGCAGGAGAGATTGCTGAAATATGAGGGAATACAGAGAACATATACGGCACGCATAGACGAAATAAAACACCTAAATTACTGGGATTGTCTCAAAGCTCTCCGAATGTACTCTCTAGAAAAGGAAACGAGAGAGATACCAAATAATATACACATGGAAAATACTGGAGGGCCAGGTCCCAAATCTACAGAGTAAAATAACAACGTACTGGAGTGAACGATATGGAAGAAAATGCGAGTTGAACCAGTGAAGAGCAGAGGTGCCATAGGCACTATCAGAGAACACTGTATAAACATCAGAGGTCCGCGGTTGCTCAACGTCCTCCCAGCGACTATAAGAAATATTGCCGGAACAACCGTGGGCATCTTCAAGAGAAAACTGGACTGTTTTCTAAGAGAAGTTCTAGATCAGCCGGGCTGTGGTGGGTATGTGGGCCTGCGGGCCGTTCCAGCAACAGCCTGGTGGACCAAACTCTCACAAGTCGAGCCTGGCCTCGGGCTGGGTTTGGGGAGTAGAAGAACTCCCTGAACCCCATCAAGCAGGTATCTGCGTCATCTTGAGGTTATCTTGAATTATTTTGGGGCTTAGCGCCCTTGCAACCCGGTCCTCATTCAGGCCTCTTTCTGTTACACATCTCTAGGAAGCAGCCCATAGTTGCTGTCTAACTCCCAGGTACCTATTTACTGCTAGGTGAACAGGAGCATCAGGATGAAAGAAACCTGGCCATTTGTTTCCGTCTCCGCTGGGGATCGAACCAGAATCTTAGGACTACAATCCCAGGCACTGTCCCACTCGGCCATCAGGACCCAGGCATGGTCTCGGCGTCCCTTATCTACTGTATAGGTGCTGCCTTCCCCCGACTGTGAAGCCATTGCGTGGATCCCTTCCGGCAGGACTGGTTGAGGTGGGGATACTTGTACCTCTTCCCCCCCTCCCCCTCCCCCCTACCCCAGTCCAGCTGTTGCTTCGGGTTCTGGCTTTTTAGTCTTACCTGGGTGAGTCGTCCTTGTGGCCCCCATGGTGGCCAGCCTAACCTTGGTTTCAGACGCTGCTTGCTCAGAGTCCGAACCTGGGCATTTTCCGTGGCTCCGCCTCTTTCAGCAAATCGGACCGGTCCTGTACGTGGCTGGTTCAGTCTACTTCGCTCTTCGCATCTGGTGTTTTTGACGTGGGTGTATCATTACTTTATGGTGATCGGGTGGCTTTATTGATGGTCTTCCACCTGTGAGCTTCGTCTCGACGACAGTATGAAGTTTCCTGGCACTCTTTCCTCCATTTTTCTCTTTGTAGGTTGTCCTTTATTTCGGATAGGCTGTCTCATCCTTTCCTTCTTGGCTTTTTCAGGACCGTCATTTAATGCCTAATATTGTCGCATCGTATCATATGGCGTTGGCGGATCCGCTTCAGCTTCCATTCGGGGTCGATGTTACTTCCACCCATCGTAAGCTTTCTCGTGCTTTGTTTCACCTAAGGCCTGCTCATGCACCGCCTGAGCCATCTGGTCCTGGGATAGGTGCTCTCCTTTCTCTCTCCTCTCGGCTGGTGGTGGCCCTTCGGTACAAGATATTTTTTCCAGGGCTCTTTTCCTGTTGTTATAGGCTTCTGGGGGTTGGGTCGGGAACTTCATGCTCTCCTCTGGCGCAGAGGTTCTGCTCTCTCTGTCCGGCAGTAGGTTTGTTCGTTTGCAGCCGTCTCCTCCTCTTCTGGCGAGAATGAGTCGTGTCTTTCCAGAGGGGTCTTGGGTTGTTGATGCTTGGTTGGTCAGGCTGGGGAGTGATCATGTGTTGTCTGTGTTGCGGCTCTTCGCCGTTACCTGCTGGCCTCAGCTTCTGTGGCTGGGGATGTGCTTTAAGTTGACCTGGTTCCTCTTCTTCCCTGCTCCAGGACTCGGGTCTCCCAGGTCATCCGCAGGGTTATCGTCCAGCCAGCCTGCGGTATATCCTCGTGCGTTGCGTTGCTCCAGTACAGCTCGGTGGTGTGCGAGTGGAGTATTATTCCAGGTACTCGAGTGTGATGTGCTTAGGGTTCTCTTCCCAGAGTGCCCTGGAATACCACCCTTGGGGCTTGAGGTTATCTTCCACCTTGGGGTCTTCCTCTGTGGTCTTTTGCTGCTCGGTGATTGACCGCCCCGGGTGTGTTGGGGGTTCCTTCCTTGTTTACCTTGGGGTAAGTGATAGTTTTGCACTGGTAGGGGTGCGGGGTACTGCGTAGCTAGT
>WNGS01072606.1:0-10441 GCA_020271785.1 Procambarus virginalis | reverse complement strand
TAAGGAAAAATCTTATCCAGGAAGAGCAGACTTGTGAGGTTAGGGGGATACGAGGACGTCTTCTGCAAAGGGACATGACAAGGAGGAGAGAAGAAGGCTGCCAGAAGCAAGGAGATGCAGAAGAAGGGTGGGGATATGGGAGCCCAGACTCAGGTCAGTGTCTCCAGGAACCTCAGTAAGGAGAGGGAATCCCCCACCAACGGCCGCATCCCGGGAGGATTGTAACAGAAGCCTCCCACCAACCAACCCTCACCACACTCCACCAATCACCTGCACCTCCCCAGATGGTAAAGTCCCCCTTCAACGACCCCCCCCATGCCCTTTTTCTCCCCAACCCCTACCCCAGGACCCCAGCAAACTCCACGACCTTGCTGGGGTCCCTGTTCTGCACCCATACCCTTCCCTGTTCCCCCCCCCAACCTCTCCTTCCTACCCCCCCCCTCTCTCTCCCGGCCTCCTCCCCAGGCTCCCCTCCCCTACCCAACCCCTGACCTCTCTGCCAACCCACTCTTCTCCCCTGCATACACCAACACGTGACCTAACAAATTAAGCTTGTTTTCTTAGAAATGATAAATTCTCAGATCATAGACATTTTTGAGAGCCCGTGGTCTCACACAAGCTGGGGTGAAGAGAGAGTTTTACCTGGGTTGCGAGGATGGTCATCTCCCGAGAGATTAAACGGATTAACACATTTAAAATACAAGATGGCCGTCTCGTATTAATTCAACAAGTAATGGATAAGTTAAAGAAATACAGTAATTACAGTAAAACCTCTGGGTAAAGTATGTATGCTAGGCTAACAGGTATGTAGAGTAACAGATCAGGGCCCGTATACCGTCAAAAAGACAGTGACCGTTACAGTAGAAGGAACCAGGTGAGTATCTGGAGTACTCACCTGGAACACACTGGTGAGTACAGCTCACCAGGTGTAGCCTTTGACGTAGCCTGGGTCAAGGGTAACCGGCTAGGGTGGAACCACAGCCTCCCATATTATTTAATTTATAAAGTATAAATTCAGGTCGCTTGTCAATGATGTAATTGGAAATAACCGTTCCCCAAGATGCTTAATAGAATCACCATCAGACTCAATAAGAATTCAACCATCTGGTTGGTCAGGATATGAGATTAGTTTGTTCTTTAAACCCTGCTTGGTAATACAAGATGGCTGGCGGAGTGATATTCCCTCTCAGTCTGTGGACAGGCAGAGGTCAGGCAGTGTGGAGTGAGCAGACGGGAGGTGGCCATCTCACCTCCACAAGACAGAACACTATCCGCTGGCTTCCTACATTACAGAAGTGCTAAGAGGCGCTAAGAGGGCACTAAGAGGGCACATTTGATGTACAGTTAAATATTGCCGGAACAACCGTGGACATCTTTAAGAAAACTGGACTGTTTTCTAAGAGAAGTGCCGGACCAACCGGGCTGTGGTGGGTATGTGGGCCTGCGGGCCGCTCCAAGCAACAGCCTGGTGGACCAAACTCTTACAAGTCAAGCCTGGCCTCGGGCGGGCTTGAGGAGTAGAAGAACTCCCAGAACCCCATCAACCAGGTATTCATTTTTGCCTCTAGGAATATTTCAGGTAGAAGTGTTAAAGAGATACGGAGTGTGTTTATATTTTCCATTTTTTGGACAGTCTTGCTCAATAAACCGTGTTTAGTATTTATGGTGTTTTTGAGTTGTTCCCATAAATATATTTACACATGATTGTCCTTGCCGTGGTCTCTACGGGTCTGGTTATTTGTTGAATGAGTCAGTACCTATATCCCAAGCAAGCCTAAACTTTAACATCAGAGATATTCACTTATGTTTAAATTCCACACTTAACGTAAACTCATACCCACCTTTCCACTTAATTGCGGATAACTCACCCCAAGGGCTTAATGGTTCATAACTTGGCCCAATCCCGATTAATATCTGACTTCGTCTTCGGTTTGGTGGCGGCAGCAAGTAAAGGTCCTCGAGTTTTGCTAGAAAACTTTAGGGCAATGTCTCGTGTTTGTAGTATCTAGGCGGTCGAACGTCGAAGGTCACGAGGCGTGGACTGGTGGCTGGGGTGGAGTTCTGGGGTCCTTGAGTTAAGATATCTACGGGTAGGGTATATCTTGAGGATATCTTGAGATGATTTCGGGGCTTTTAGTGTCCCCGCGGCCCGGTCCTCGACCAGGCCTCAACCCCCAGGAAGCAGCCCGTGACAGCTGACTAACCCAGGTACCTTTTTACTGCTAGGTAACAGGGGCATAGGGTGAAAGAAACTGCCCAGTGTTTCTCGCCGGCGCCTGGGATCGCACCCAGGACCACAGGATCACAAGTCCAGCGTGGTGTCCGCTCGGCCGACCGCTCCCTGATAGTAGTGGACAAGAGAGACATCTCCCCCGTCCCGTGTTACAAGACCCCCCAGGTCCTCCTTCCTAGGCCCTCCCACCCCAGACATCCCTTCCCCCCAATTCCAGTGGAATCAACAGAAACTGAGAATGGACAAAAAGAGTGTCAGCTTCAAGGTCATGTACTCGAGCATAGATGGGATTACAACAAGGCCAGTGAACTTAGGAAAGGACACAAGAAGTAAACCCAGATGTAATTGGCCTCACAGAAACAAAACTCTCAGGAATTATAATGAATGCGGTGTTTCCCCAGGACTACACTGTAATAAGGAAAGAGAGGAATGGGAAGGAGGTAGAGTGGCTCTACTGATGAGAAAGGAATGGAGTTTCGAGGAGATGGTTATTCGGTCGGCAAAGGGTTCAGAGACTTCATAACAGGCACCATGATGATGGTAGGACCAAGAATACTTACCTAATGTACTCACCTAATTGTGCTTGCGGGGGTTGAGCTTTGGCTCTTTGGTCCCACCTCTCAATTGTCAATCAACTGGTGTACAGATTCCTGAGCCTACTGGGCTCTATCATATCTACATTTGAAGCTGTGAAGATGTTATTGTTATTGTTATTTTTGTTATTGTCGATTATTTTTGTTCCATTTATTAGTTATTTCTAGGAGGGGGATAGTTATGGGGTCTATAGTTAACTAAACTATCAGGCCACCAGAAGACATCATGCACACAAGACGGGTAATTTCTGCAACATTTTATACGTCAAGAATGTTGCACACACACCCTACACCAAGCTCATCAACTCAGCCTCTCTACCCCCTCAATACACACCACCCAGGCCTGGAGGATGAGCAGTGCCTGGAGGATGAGTGGCGAGCATGACGTGGAAGAAGCAGTGTGTGTGTTGTGTGTGTGTGTGTGTGTGTGTGGTGTGTGTGTGTGTGTGCGTGTGCGTGTGCGTGTGCGTGTGTGTGTGTGTGTGTGTGTGATGTGGGAGGGAGGGAGGTAGGTAAACAGATCAGCCACCCCTTCCTGCAAGCCGCGGACCCCTTAACCCGACCATTACCCGTGACACTTGGGCAACCTCCCCCACCCCCCAGTGTCTCCCCTTACCCCAGGGACCCCACCCCCCGTGCCTCCCCTTACCCCAGGGGCCACCCCATCCTCACCACTCATGACTCGCGCCTCTCAGCATTACTCATGTACTCACTATGTGGCAGACGGCATGTTGTAAACATGTCCCCAGGCCGCCTGCCATAGTGTAAACATGTCCCAGGCCGCCTGCCATAGTGTAAACATGTCCCAGGCCGCCTGCCATAGTGTTAACATGTCCCAGGCCGCCTGCCATAGTGTAAACATGTCCCCAGGCCGCCTGCCATAGTGTAAACATGTCCCAGGCCGCCTGCCATAGTGTGAACATGTCCCAGGCCGCCTGCCATAGTGTGAACATGTCCCAGGCCGCCTGCCATAGTGTAAACATGTCCCAGGCCGCCTGCCATAGTGTAAACATGTCCCAGGCCGCCTGCCATAGTGTAAACATGTCCCCAGGCCGCCTGCCATAGTGTGAACATGTCCCAGGCCGCCTGCCATAGTGTAAACATGTCCCAGGCCGCCTGCCATAGTGTAAACATGTCCCAGGCCGCCTGCCATAGTGTAAACATGTCACCAGGCCGCCTGCCATAGTGTAAACATGTCCCAGGGCGCCAGCCATAGTGTGAACATGTCCCAGGCCGCCTGCCATAGTGTAAACATGTCCCAGGCCGCCTGCCATAGTGTAAACATGTCCCAGGCCGCCTGCCATAGTGTTAACATGTCCCAGGCCGCCTGCCATAGTGTAAACATGTCCCCAGGCCGCCTGCCATAGTGTAAACATGTCCCAGGCCGCCAGCCATAGTGTGAACATGTCCCAGGCCGCCTGCCATAGTGTAAACATGTCCCAGGCCGCCTGCCATAGTGTGAACATGTCCCAGGCCGCCTGCCATAGTGTAAACATGTCCCCAGGCCGCCTGCCATAGTGTAAACATGTCACCAGGCCGCCTGCCATAGTGTAAACATGTCCCAGGCCGCCTGCCATAGTGTAACATGTCCCAGGCCGCCTGCCATAGTGTAAACATGTCCCAGGCCGCCAGCCATAGTGTGAACATGTCCCAGGCCGCCTGCCATAGTGTAAACATGTCCCAGGCCGCCTGCCATAGTGTGAACATGTCCCAGGCCGCCTGCCATAGTGTAAACATGTCCCCAGGCCGCCTGCCATAGTGTAAACATGTCACCAGGCCGCCTGCCATAGTGTAAACATGTCCCAGGCCGCCTGCCATAGTGTAAACATGTCCCAGGCCGCCAGCCATAGTGTGAACATGTCCCAGGACGCCTACCATAGTGTAAACATGTCCCCAGGCCGCCTGCCATAGTGTAAACATGTCCCAAGCCGCCTGCCATAGTGTAAACATGTCCCAGGCCGCCTGCCATAGTGTGAACATGTCCCCAGGCCGCCTGCCATAGTGTAAACATGTCCCAGGCCGCCTGCCATAGTGTGAACATGTCCCCAGGCCGCCTGCCATAGTGTAAACATGTCCCCAGGCCGCCTGCCATAGTGTAAACATGTCCCAGGCCGCCTGCCATAGTGTGAACATGTCCCCAGGCCGCCTGCCATAGTGTAAACATGTCCCCAGGACGCCTACCATAGTGTAAACATGTCCCAGGCCGCCTGCCATAGTGTAAACATGTCCCAGGCCGCCTGCCATAGTGTAAACATGTCCCAGGCCGCCTGCCATAGTGTGAACATGTCCCCAGGCCGCCTGCCATTGTGTAAATGTGTTGCATGTCGCATGTAAATAGTTGCAAATCGCATGCCATTGTGTAAATATGTTGGAGGACGCCTACCATAGTGTAAACATCTTGCAGTTAGCACGGTATAGCGTGAGGGGGCCGTACCCAGCCTGAGGGCGGCCGTACCCAGCCTGAGGGCGGCCGTACCCAGCCTGAGGGCGGCCGTACCCAGCCTGAGGGCGGCCGTACCCAGCCTGAGGGCGGCCGTACCCAGCCTGAGGGCGGCCGTACCTAGCCTGAGGGCGGCCGTACCCAGCCTGAGGGCGGCCGTACCCAGCCTGAGGGCGGCCGTACCCAGCCTGCGGGCGGCCGTACCCAGCCTGAGGGGGGCCGTACCCAGCCTGAGGGCGGCCGTACCCAGCCTGAGGGGGGCCGTACCCAGCCTGAAGTGGCCGTACCCAGCCTGAGGGGGGCCGTACCCAGCCTGAGGGGGCCGTACCCAGCCTGAGGGCGGCCGTACCCAGCCTGAGGGCGGCCGTACCCAGCCTGAGGGCGGCCGTACCCAGCCTGAGGGCGGCCGTACCCAGCCTGAAGGGGGCCGTACCCAGCCTGAGGGGGGCCGTACCCAGCCTGAGGGGGGCCGTACCCAGCCTGAGGGCGGCCGTACCCAGCCTGAGGGCGGCCGTACCCAGCCTGAGGGCGGCCGTACCCAGCCTGAGGGGGGCCGTACCCAGCCTGAGGGCGGCCGTACCCAGCCTGAGGGCGGCCGTACCCAGCCTGAGGGCGGCCGTACCCAGCCTGAGGGGCCGTACCCAGCCTGAGGGGGCCGTACCCAGCCTGAGGGCGGCCGTACCCAGCCTGAGGGCGGCCGTACCCAGCCTGAGGGGGGCCGTACCCAGCCTGAGGGGGGCCGTACCCAGCCTGAGGGCGGCCGTACCCAGCCTGAGGGGGGCCGTACCCAGCCTGAGGGGGGCCGTACCCAGCCTGAGGGCGGCCGTACCCAGCCTGTGGGCTTCAGTGAGAGGGTATACAGACCTATGTTTATTCTATCACTAGAACACACAAAACTGCAACTTACAGAGTGGCGTGAAGTAGCCCCAGTCGCAGGGTCAACCAGTCGCAGGGGTCAACCAGTCACAGGGGTCAACCAGTCACAGGGGTCAACCAGTCGCCGGGGTCAACCAGTCGCAGGGGCACCGGTCCCAGGGGTCAACTGGTCCCAGGGGGGTCAACCTTCCAACGTTGAATTCTGAATCGCCCTCAAAATTCCCAAAAGGCGGAGCGATTTGTGTCTATTTTTACACTCAAGTGTGACACAGTTTGAATCGAACGCATTCAGACGATCATTTTCCATTCACTGACACTGATTACTGAGGTTGTGTAGGGGGCGGTATAGGTGGTGGGGGTGTGGTTGGGGGTGGGAGGCGCCGCGCCCAGCTGCTGGGTTGCGTGGTGGGGTCCAGCACAACACTGAGAGCTCTGCCTGTGACGCTCCTCTCTCTCCCCTCCCATCCCTTACCCCCTCCATCTCTCCCCCCTCCCCACACTTCGCCAAACATCTGCCAGCCCTCTTCCCTCCTTCCCTCACCAACTTTCAGACCCACGTACCGCATCTCCCCTTCCGTCCCCCCTTCCCACCAGGGGCCTCCACCTTCCCTTGGGCTCACCTGTGAGGAATATTATAATTTTCTCGTGGTTGGTAATTCTGACGTCCAATATGTTGAGGCTATGGTTGTCTGGGAGACTATAACATCACGGGTGACAGAGGAGAGGAGCCCTCCAGACCAGAGTCTTCAGCTCCCCAGACCCGAGCCTCTGACGTCCAATATGTTGAGGCTATGGTTGTCTGGGAGACTATAACATTACGGGTGACAGAGGAGAGGAGCCCTCCAGACCAGAGTCTTCAGCTCCCCAGACCCGAGCCAGGCTCATCTTCACGGGGATGAAGCACACGTTACAAAATATTACAAAATACTGCATTATTAGTTGGCTGTAATCTGCGGCACGGTGGCGGATGAGTGAAGCAAGAGTGTGTGTGTGGCCCAGTCTCGCCTGTGTGGCCGCCCAGTTAAGCAAGTCCCAGCTGTGTCTGGGTACAAGTGACAGGATGAACAACCCAGCGGGTTGTCTTCCTATTGGGGAGTGTTGTACATGCTGCTATGGCGGTGTGTCCACTCACAGGATGAGTGGCGCTGCCCAATACTGTCACTATGGCGGTGTGTCCACTCACAGGATGAGTGACGCTGCCCAATACTGTCACTATGGCGGTGTGTCCACTCACAAGATGAGTGGCGCTGCCCAATACTGTCACTATGCGGTGTGTCCACTCACAGGATGAGTGACGCTGCCCAATACTGTCACTATGGCGGTGTGTCCACTCACAGGATGAGTGGCGCTGCCCAATACTGTCACTATGGCGGTGTGTCCACTCACAGGATGAGTGGCGCTGCCCAATACTGTCACTATGGTGGTGTGTCCACTCACAGGATGAGTGGCGCTGCCCAATACTGTCACTATGGCGGTGTGTCCACTCACAGGATGAGTGGCGCTGCCCAATACTGTCACTATGGCGGTGTGTCCACTCACAGGATGAGTGGCGCTGCCCAATACTGTCACTATGGCGGTGTGTCCACTCACAGGATGAGTGGCGCTGCCCAATACTGTCACTATGGCGGTGTGTCCACTCACAGGATGAGTGGCGCTGCCCAATACTGTCACTATGGCGGTGTGTCCACTCACAGGATGAGTGGCGCTGCCCAATACTGTCACTATGGCGGTGTGTCCACTCACAGGATGAGTGCGCTGCCCAATACTGTCACTATGGCGGTGTGTCCACTCACAGGATGAGTGACGCTGCCCAATACTGTCACTATGGCGGTGTGTCCACTCACAGGATGAGTGGCTGCCCAATACTGTCACTATGGCGGTGTGTCCACTCACAGGATGAGTGGCGCTGCCCAATACTGTCACTATGGCGGTGTGTCCACTCACAGGATGAGTGGCGCTGCCCAATACTGTCACTATGGCGGTGTGTCCACTCACAGGATGAGTGACGCTGCCCAATACTGTCACTATGGCGGTGTGTCCACTCACAGGATGAGTGGCGCTGCCCAATACTGTCACTATGGCGGTGTGTCCACTCACAGGATGAGTGGCGCTGCCCAATACTGTCACTATGGCGGTGTGTCCACTCACAGGATGAGTGGCGCTGCCCAATACTGTCACTATGGCGGTGTGTCCACTCACAGGATGAGTGACGCTGCCCAATACTGTCACTATGGCGGTGTGTCCACTCACAGGATGAGTGGCGCTGCCCAATACTGTCACTATGGCGGTGTGTCCACTCACAGGATGAGTGGCGCTGCCCAATACTGTCACTATGGCGGTGTGTCCACTCACAGGATGAGTGGCGCTGCCCAATACTGTCACTATGGCGGTGTGTCCACTCACAGGATGAGTGGCGCTGCCCAATACTGTCACTATGGCGGTGTGTCCACTCACAGGATGAGTGGCGCTGCCCAATACTGTCACTATGGCGGTGTGTCCACTCACAGGATGAGTGGCGCTGCCCAATACTGTCACTATGGCGGTGTGTCCACTCACAGGATGAGTGGCGCTGCCCAATACTGTCACTATGGCGGTGTGTCCACTCACAGGATGAGTGGCGCTGCCCAATACTGTCACTATGGCGGTGTGTCCACTCACAGGATGAGTGGCGCTGCCCAATACTGTCACTATGGCGGTGTGTCCACTCACAGGATGAGTGGCGCTGCCCAATACTGTCACTATGGCGGTGTGTCCACTCACAGGATGAGTGACGCTGCCCAATACTGTCACTATGGCGGTGTGTCCACTCACAGGATGAGTGGCGCTGCCCAATACTGTCACTATGGCGGTGTGTCCACTCACAGGATGAGTGACGCTGCCCAATACTGTCACTATGGCGGTGTGTCCACTCACAGGATGAGTGACGCTGCCCAATACTGTCACTATGGCGGTGTGTCCACTCACAGGATGAGTGGCGCTGCCCAATACTGTCACTATGGCGGTGTGTCCACTCACAGGATGAGTGGCGCTGCCCAATACTGTCACTATGGCGGTGTGTCCACTCACAGGATGAGTGACGCTGCCCAATACTGTCACTATGGCGGTGTGTCCACTCACAGGATGAGTGACGCTGCCCAATACTGTCACTATGGCGGTGTGTCCACTCACAGGATGAGTGGCGCTGCCCAATACTGTCACTATGGCGGTGTGTCCACTCACAGGATGAGTGGCGCTGCCCAATACTGTCACTATGGCGGTGTGTCCACTCACAGGATGAGTGGCGCTGCCCAATACTGTCACTATGGCGGTGTGTCCACTCACAGGATGAGTGACGCTGCCCAATACTGTCACTATGGCGGTGTGTCCACTCACAGGATGAGTGGCGCTGCCCAATACTGTCACTATGGCGGTGTGTCCACTCACAGGATGAGTGACGCTGCCCAATACTGTCACTATGGCGGTGTGTCCACTCACAGGATGAGTGGCGCTGCCCAATACTGTCACTATGGCGGTGTGTCCACTCACAGGATGAGTGACGCTGCCCAATACTGTCACTATGGCGGTGTGTCCACTCACAGGATGAGTGACGCTGCCCAATACTGTCACTATGGCGGTGTGTCCACTCACAGGATGAGTGACGCTGCCCAATACTGTCACTATGGCGGTGTGTCCACTCACAGGATGAGTGACGCTGCCCAATACTGTCACTATGGCGGTGTTCCACTCACAGGATGAGTGACGCTGCCCAATACTGTCACTATGGCGGTGTGTCCACTCACAGGATGAGTGACGCTGCCCAATACTGTCACTATGGCGGTGTGTCCACTCACAGGATGAGTGACGCTGCCCAATACTGTCACTATGGCGGTGTGTCCACTCACAGGATGAGTGGCGCTGCCCAATACTGTCACTATGGCGGTGTGTCCACTCACAGGATGAGTGACGCTGCCCAATACTGTCACTATGGCGGTGTGTCCACTCACAGGATGAGTGACGCTGCCCAATACTGTCACTATGGCGGTGTGTCCACTCACAGGATGAGTGACGCTGCCCAATACTGTCACTATGGCGGTGTGTCCACTCACAGGATGAGTGACGCTGCCCAATACTGTCACTATGGCGGTGTGTCCACTCACAGGATGAGTGACGCTGCCCAATACTGTCACTATGGCGGTGTGTCCACTCACAGGATGAGTGGCGCTGCCCAATACTGTCACTATGGCGGTGTGTCCACTCACAGGATGAGTGACGCTGCCAATACTGTCACTATGGCGGTGTGTCCACTCACAGATGATGACG
>WNGS01072603.1:0-17527 GCA_020271785.1 Procambarus virginalis | reverse complement strand
TTATATAGGCATGGCTTGGTTGATATAATATGGTGTGTTCATCTTCATAAAATAAAGCAAGAAAAATTAAGAATCAGATAATAATATTTTAAAAACCTTTATCTCTGATTTTACCTTTGAATTAAATTAATATTATAAAGTCAACACTGCAGGTTGGTGGGGCAGCGACAGTTGGCGTGAGGGTCCCAAGCAGGCGAGGGTCAGTACCCAGCTGACCATCGGCCAGGTGGCGTGAGGGTCCCAAGCAGGCGAGGGTCAGTACCCAGCTGACCATCGGCCAGGTGGCGTGAGGGTCCCAAGCAGGCGAGGGTCAGTACCCAGCTGACCATCGGCCAGGTGGCGTGAGGGTCCCAAGCAGGCGAGGGTCAGTACCCAGCTGACCATCGGCCAGGTGGCGTGAGGGTCCCAAGCAGGCGAGGGTCAGTACCCAGCTGACCATCGGCCAGGTGGCGTGAGGGTCCCAAGCAGGCGAGGGTCAGTACCCAGCTGACCATCGGCCAGGTGGCGTGAGGGTCCCAAGCAGGCGAGGGTCAGTACCCAGCTGACCATCGGCCAGGTGGCGTGAGGGTCCCAAGCAGGCGAGGGTCAGTACCCAGCTGACCATCGGCCAGGTGGTTCAGTGATTATACCTGCACATAGTGACACCTTCACCCCCTCCCATCTCCCCCCTCCTATTCCCCTTCCTTCTCTTACCCTTTCCCTCTTCCCCTAACCTTCTCTTACCCCTCCCCTGTCTCCCCCTCCTCTTCCCCTTTCTGCTCTTACCCCTCCCCCCTCTCCCCTTCCTCTTCCCCCTTCCTCCTCATTCCCCTTCTCTTACCCCTTTCCTTCCTCTTTCCCCTTCATCCCCCTTCACTTACCACTCCCTCTCCTCTTCTCCTAAATCCTCATCCCCTTTCTCTTACCTCTCCCCTCTTCCACCTCCTCCCCTTCCTCCTCATCCCCCTCCCCTCTTCCCCCTCCTCTTCCCCTTCCTCCTCATCCCCTTTCTCTTACCCCTCCCTCTTCGCCCTCCTCTTCCCCTTCCTCCTCATCCCCCTTCTCTTACCCCTTCCCCCTTCTCCTCCCCTTCCTCCTCATCCCCCTCCCCTCTTTCCCCTCCTCTTCCCCCTTCCTAGTCATTCCCCTTCTCTTACCCTTCCCTCTCCTCTTCCCCGACCTCCTCATCCTCCTTCTCTTACCCCTCCCCTCTTCCCCCTTTTTACGACCCTGGGTTCCTCAGTTGGAAACCAGAGGTC
This sequence comes from Procambarus virginalis, assembly GCA_020271785.1. NCBI lineage: Eukaryota > Metazoa > Arthropoda > Malacostraca > Decapoda > Cambaridae > Procambarus > Procambarus virginalis. The sequence continues at coordinate 16,289 of WNGS01072603.1, read as the reverse complement.
CAATTGAGCTAATATATTATTTGATGCGCTTGTCAATGTGTGTCTGTTTGTATCTTCCCTGCGAGATGTAAGACGATTCTTGTTTCTCACAAAGCATTTAAAGACTGAGCTTGTGATTGATTATTAATTAATAAAATAGGCACCAACTGTGTTTACAAATGATTAGAAACTATTAGTACAGTATATCTGAGTAAACTTGGATATAGAGCTGCGGTACGATTAGCTGAGTAGTCGGCCGGCTGCGAGTGAGCTGGAGAAAGCTGAGCATCGATGCTGGCTGCCTTCTCTGACTGGCGTTCATGGTGTAAACATCTCTACTGTGTTGCTCTACATCCCTCTCCCCTTCCTCCTACTTCTCTCTCTTACCTTACTCTGTGTCTAGTTTACCAAGATAAGTAAGGTGCTGTATTCTCGTTTTCTGGCATAAGTGTGTAGTAATGTGTATAGGGTATCGCTAGTGTTTATATTGCTAATTTACTCTAAAGGGGGCTCAGTGTAACCACGTGCTTCTCCAGTGGTACCAAGCTTACTAGAGTCCTTGCTAGAGTCCCATGCCTAGTAGACTTTACCCTAGCTTGTCCCAAGTGTAAGCCTTGTATCCTGTCTATGTGGACCAAGGTAGTTAACGTAAGATAGTGTGGTAAAGTAATTATTGTTATTGTTATTTAATCTATATTGGGGGTTGTTAAGGGGGTTAATAAATAAGTAAGTTAGTGTTAAAGGAGTATCCATTTTTCCTGTGTAGGAGATCAATGATCAACCTTTAGACTGACATTTTCTGGAAGCCACTATAGTTAATACCATGGTATATTTTTATTGGGGGCCGGCCTTTATGATCTCCCTTAATGGTGATGCCTCCTGACTCTATCTGCTGACCCTTCTCCATAATAATACTAGATCCCACATAACAGCAACATTTATAACAAGTGGTTGGCCTGACCGGGATGAACTCTAATTGTAAAAAATTAGATTTTTGAGTGCCAAAACTAAAAATTCTTGTTTTCCGCAGAACGGTTGTGTGTTAGCCTAGGGCCCAGCTCATCTAGCAAAGGATATATCTGGCACTGACTGGACCAACCTGTTCTCACACTTACCTTTCAACGGTATAGGTTAAGTAATAATTGTAATTAAGAAGCAATAAGATGCTTATCTTAACATACTAAGAAGGTTAGGTGAGGGCGGTGTTTTCTGTGAAACTTTTCAAGGTAAACTAAAATATTTACAATCAATTAGTTATGTCACATATGCACTTATTAAATAAGCCAATATTGACTATAAACAAGTGCGAGAATGGGTTGGACTGGACACCCAGCTGGATCCCTTCACGATTGAGGTAAGTGTTGGCCTTGGTTTAGGGGCCGTGCAATTTTTTGTTTTTTTCCAATTTTAGTTTTAATTTTTTCTTTGGCTAGGAACTAAATTACTTAGTGATGGAGGCTAAAATGCAGGAACCTGGCAAATGGACCCTTCAGTGGTAGAGATCAAGAAGCTTACCAAATCTATTTAGTATTGTTAGGCAAGGAATTTGGCCTCGAGTTAAATGACGCGGATAAATGTGGACTTTGGTGAATGAAATATTACAACATTGCATAGATCAAGAACTATTGCCAGTTGATACACTTTTATGCCAGCCTAGCCAGCAGAAAGTGCAGCTCATAGGGACAGAGAGGAAGCTCTAGAATTAGCAAGAATAGAACTAGAGGAGCAAAGACTCAAAACTGAGGAGGCTAAAATTAGAGCGAAAGCCACTGGACTACCACCTGCCGGGGATTCAACCCCAGGCATTATGAGAAAAGGCATAACTTTCCTGAATTTTCAGAGTCAGACCCTGGAAGATTTTTCAGCCATTTCAGAGACTAGCCATGTCCATGAACTGGCCAAGGGAAGAGTGGGTGAAAATCTTACAGGGGCAGCTTAGGGGTAAAGCAAAAGATAAAAGAAGTTCCCACCACTTCTGGGATGAGAACTTGCCTTATATTTTGTTTGCTGCTAGAGAGGGGTTACAAAGTTCACTGGGTTGTTCTCCTTTTGAGTTAGTCTTTTGCCATAAAGTTCGTGGACCCTTGCAAATGTTACAGGAGAATCTGTTAGGGAACGTAACGTTAACCGAAGGTTTGGCTTTCTTTGCGCAACACCACCAGAGACTCAAGGACTGCAAAGCGGCTGCACTAAATTATGTTGGAAAGGCCCAAGAAAATATGAAAGAACAAAACGATGCTAAGACTAAGTTGCAGGTATTTCGGCCTGGTGACCCTGTCCTGGTATTAAAGCCTCGACTAGAGAACACTATGTCCCACATGTACGAAGACCCCTACATTGTGACAGAAAAGACTGGGGACCTCACGTACAAAGTGAGGCACTCTGACAAGCGTAACCAGGTAATGCTCGTACACTTGAAACGACTGAAGAAGTTCCAGGGCCCCCAGGCCCATTGCACTAACCAATGTTTCCATTTCCAGTGAGGGAGGGGATGATTGTTCTGGGGACCCAACTAATCTCATTCTCAATAATTCTAGTTCTGTGAATGCTGTAGAGGAGGGACTGTTCCATTTGCAGATGGCCCAACGTGAAGAGGTGCAGTCGTTGCTTGACGAATTCTCCAGTCTGTTCGGAGAGGTCCCGATTCAGACTGATGCCATTTACCATGATGTCAAGTTGACGGACTACACCCCCATTCACCTTCAACCCTATCGAATGTGTCCGGAAAAGAAGGGAATCGTACAGAAAGAGCTCGACTTCCTGCTCCAGCACGGCCTCATCCGGCCGAGCCAGGGCTCTTGGTGCTCGCCCTGCCTTTTGGTCTCCAAACCAGACGGCTCCTGGCGATTATGCACCGACTATCGGCAGTTCAACAAGGTGACCATTGTGGATGCCTATCCACTGCCCCTTCTCGAAGACTGCATCGACGAAGTAGGGAACGCCATGTACGTCTCGAAATTCAACCTCTCGAGGGGTTATTGCCAGATCCCGCTCACTGAATGTGCTAAGCAACTAACTGCGTTCATAACACCCGATGGTGTCTTTGAGTATAAAGTGTTATCGTTTGGCTTGCGTAATGCCCCTGCCACGTTCCAGAGGCTAATGAACTCTCTGCTTGCTAATGTGCCAAATTGTCGGGCGTATTTAGATGACATTGTGCTCTTTGATTGTAATTGGGCTGACCACATAGCTAGGTTATACCAGTTGTTCACAGTTTTGAAAAATGCAAATCTAACCTTAAATGCAAAAAAGTGTCATTTTGGCAAAGGCACAGTGACGTACCTCGGTTATGAAGTGGGCCAAGGAAAAGTGTTACCTCGGCAAGATAAAATCAGTGCCATTCTGGAGTATCCAGTGCTCCAGTCTAAAAAGGACATTCAAAGGTTTATCGGTATGTGTGTGTACTATCGACGCTTTTGTCAGAATTTTTCCAGTGTTGCCACTCCTCTCACAGACTTGTTGCAGAAGGCCTTTAAATTTAAGTGGCCATCAGACTGTGCAGAGGCATTTAAAAATTTGAAATTGATCTTAGCTTCCGCCCCAGTGCTCGCTAGTCCAAGGTTCGACCGACCATTTAAAATTCATGTAGATGCTTCTGACTCGGGTGCTGGTGCAGTGTTGTTGCAAGCTGGGGATGATCAAGTGGAACACCCAGTATATTATTACTCTGAAATTTGACAAGGCACAACACAATTATTCAGTGGTAGAAAAAGAGGTGTTGGTGCTAGTGTTAACATGTAAAAAGTTTGAAGTCTACCTCACAGGTAATATATTGGAAGTGTACACGGACCTTAACCCACTAGTATTCATGAATCAGATGAAGGAAAAAAATAAATGCATTCTCAAGTGGGCAGTGTACCTACAGGACTTCAATCTTTCCATTATCCACCTACCGGGCCGGCTCTACGTGATAGCCGACGCTCTGTCCCGATTACCTGAGTGACATTCATCTGAGCCACAGGAACCCATATACCAACTGTCATGCTGTACTTATTTTTTTTTTTGCAGGTTCTCCTGTGACATTAAATATTCCGTGTCAAATTTATTTACTTCCCTGTTTTTTTTTTGTATGTGTTTTTTCTTTCAGAGAATTCCTTTTTACTTTTCTTCTAGAGAAATTGTTGTTTTTGATTAATTTTCTTTTATGTCATAGATTTTCCTTTTTATTCTCTGTATACTCTTATAAAAAAATATGACTACTATTCTAGTAGCCACATTTATTTTTTCTGAAGGGGGGAGGAGTGTTATGACCCTGGGTTCCTCAGTTGGAAACCAGAGGTCCAATTGAGCTAAATAAACTACTTTATATTATTTGATGCGCTTGTCAATGTGTGTCTGTTTGTATCTTCCATGCCAGATGTAAGACGATTCTTGTTTCTCACAGAGCATTTAAAGACTGAGCTTGTGATTGATTATTAATTAATAAAATAGGCACCAACTATGTTTACAAATGATTAGAAACTATTAGTACAGTATATCTGAGTAAACTTGGATATAGGGCTGCGGTACGATTAGCTGAGTAGTCGGCCGGCAGCGAGTGAGCTGGAGAAAGCTGAGCATCGATGCTGGCTGCCTTCTCTGACTGGCGTTCATGGTGTAAACATCTCTACTGTGTTGCTCTACATCCCTCTCCCCTTCCTCCTACTTCTCTCCCTTACCTTACTCTGTGTCTAGTTTACCAAGATAAGTAAGGTGCTGTATTCTCGTTTTTTGGCATAAGTGTGTAGTAATGTGTATAGGGTATCGCTANTTTAGACTAAGAAATAAAGAATGAATTTTGGAGAATTGATTTTTATTTACCGTCATCAGTAAAAACAAACATAAGGAAAATTGAGAAAATTCGTGTTAGAATTATTAATCTTACTTTTTCGGTCATATTTAATAACATATGTCTACAGGAAAGACTGCTACCAAAATATACTAATATTAAAACGCACGACCCAGCAGCAAGGAATCAAGCCTTCACGATAAAATATCGCCAAGATCTGATTCGTAATCAGATACACAAGGCAGAAAATGATATCAAAGACAATAAAACGCAACTACTTCAGGCCACAAACGAATGGAGAAACAGCAACATCGACGAAAGTCTCCGCACCCGCATCGAACAACACCTCGACATCCTCACAGACCGACATCACCTCAGCACGGAAACAAGGATTATCAAGAAGCTAACAACACTATATGGAGGACCCATGGCAATTCCACGACCAAGAGACGGCTTCCTGAACCTTGCAGGTATCAACCTCACTGAGGACCAAGTCACTCTCCTAAATCTGGGTATAAACTGTCACGTTATGTCCAGACCAAGTGCGTTGGCCCGGAAAGTGGAGTTGGAGATCCTGTTGGACGACATATTTGACCTCGAAGCACAAAAGAAGGTCACCACCAAAGACACCTTACAAGCTGAACTTATTGCAGAAGGAGGAAAGAATCGAGGCAACTACAGAAGTACCATACTGACCCCCGAGCTCAAAGCGGCAGCCAAGAGCCTTCGTGAGAACAAGGAGATAGTTGTCAGGAGAGGCGACAAGTCGCCAATATACGTCATCCTTAAGAAAGACGAATATCTGGCGAAAATGAACCACATACTCTCTGACCAAACTAAATTCCAAAGGGTAACGAAGGACACTACAGCCGAATTGAAAACAAAGGTCAACAAGTTGATTGAAACTGTGAATGCCAAGAAATCCGGACTCCACCTGCCAAAGATTATTGGAGAATATAAACCTGGATATGCGTATGGAAACGTCAAGACGCATAAGCCTGGAAACCCACTTCGGCCAATTATCAGCCAGATACCCACACCCACGTACAGACTGGCGAAACGACTCAACGGCTTACTGACTCCTTATGTCCCGTGCAACTTCAGCCTGAAATCCCCGAAGGAATTTGTTGACTTACTGCGGGGAACACGGGCTACAGGGATAAGAGCATCGTTGGACGTAGAATCACTGTTCACCAACGTACCTGTGGATGAAACAATCGGGATGATAGTGGACCGAGTGTATCGAGACCCGGCCTGTACTCCCCTTGACATGCCAGAAAATATCCTGAGGAAACTACTCCAAGCTTGTACTAAGGAGGCACCCTTCTTGAGCCCGGATGGGCACATGTATAAGCAAGTAGATGGGGTCGCTATGGGTTCTCCCCTAGGCGTCCTGTTTGCAAACTTCTACATGGGTACTATTGAGGAAAAAGTCTTAGTCGACTTGAACTTGAAACCGGCCATATACTGCAGGTATGTTGACGACATTTTTACACAGGTACCTGATGTCAGACATCTGCAGGAGCTGAAAGAAGCGTTTGAGCAGAATTCTGTGTTACGTTTCACTTACGAGATGGAGAAGGATGGGAAGCTGCCCTTTCTAGATGTAACAGTCATGGAAAGGAGCGGAGGTTTCCACACTGCAGTCTACACTAAGGAAACAAACATAGGAATGTGCCTAAATGCCAACAGTGACTGCCCAGATAGGTACAAGAGGAGTGTTGTTAACGCTTATGTCGACCGTGCTCTCAGCCACAGCTCAGAATGGAAGCAAGTCGACGAAGAACTCTGTAGAGTAAGGCAGGTCCTAGTCAACAACGGCTTCTCCAATGGTTTCATTGAAGACATCATAAGAAGGAAAGTGAAACGCCATGCAACCTCTGAAGATACAACTAACACAACACCTATACCCCCTATTAGACTATTTTACAGGAACTTCTTCTCCACAGCTCATAAAACGGAGGAAAGGGTCCTGAAAGATATTGTTAATAGAAACGTTATCCCTACAGACAAAAATCAGAAGATACAATTGACGATTTACTATAAAACCAAGAAAACTGCCAACCTACTCATGAGAAACTCTCCAGACACAAAGCAGAACGCTTTGAAAGAGACCAATGTCGTCTATGCCTTCAAATGCCCACTTGGGGACTGTAAGCCCCAAAGAACTCAATATATAGGCAAGACAACAACATCTCTTTCCAGGCGATTAACGATGCATAAGCAACAGGGCTCTATCAAGGAACATATAATCTCTTCCCACAACCAAACCATCACCAGAGAAATCTTAACAAACAACACAGAAATCATTGATAGATACAGCGACAACAGGCGGCTTGACATCTGCGAGGCACTACACATCAAGAAGTCAACACCAGCAATCAACAGCCAATTAACGCACTACTATATTCTACCCACTTCAAGACTCCGCTCCAATATAGAAACATCAAGAAATACGGGCCAATAGGCCTTCTGCAGTTACAGATCTATTCTTCCCTTATACCCATTGTTTCGTGTTCTGTGTTTGTTCTCACCTCACCCCAAACCATTGTAACATGTCACCTCACCCAAATGCAGGTATTTAAACTCTGTTCAGTTATAGTTGTTCTGTGTGTGTGTAACTAAAGTCTTTGAAAATGTAATAAGTTTTACGAAACGCGCTCAAGTGTCGCGTCAGACTAAGAAATAAAGAATGAATTTTGGAGAATTGATTTTTATTTACCGTCATCAGTAAAAACAAACATAAGGAAAATTGAGAAAATTCGTGTTAGAATTATTAATCTTACTTTTTCGGTCATATTTAATAACATATGTCTACAGGAAAGACTGCTACCAAAATATACTATATATATATATATATATATATATATATATATATATATATATATATATATATATATATATATATTATATATATATATATATATATATATATATATATATATATATATATATATATATATATATATCACACTGCGTGGCCCTGGGAACAATACAAGAAATTAAACCACACTGTGGTACACTCCACAATAATCATTGCCAGGAATCACTGACGTTACCACATACCTGAGCGCTCAGTGTTGAAATTCCACACCTGCAAGACTACACATGGAAATGATATCACTCCGTCCCACGGACGATCAAGAATGATTAATTACCACAATGGAATAATAAAATATTACATGGACATCCTCTCAGTCCTTGGCTAATCTATGTATACTCTGTTCCCGTGTGTACCTCACACACACACACACACACACTGTACGTCTGTGTACACAAGACGTAAGTCCCTCAGGACTGACAAGATGACAACAAGGGGTGATTATCTCCTCGTCCACACTTCACTTCACCTCACAGGTGCTGCGTGACAATGCGACGGAACACTTGACCTCGAATCAAGCTTTAGAGACTACTAATCACCAGAAATACACACATAGGTACTTACTGATTCATACTGCCGGCTCATACACACCATTCCCATACATCAGGCACCCCGTTATGGGTGGCTGGCTCGCAGTGGTGGTAGGCGGGCTGGTTGGTACCTCAGCGGTATCTTTGTACAATTGGCGCGCACCGAACCCTCCCACAACACGGCTTGTTTCGCACCCTCGACCACCGGTGAAGTGAAGCGTTCGTACCCAGGTGACGCGCACAACGATTGCGTCTTAAACAAACATGGGAAATCTGCCTTAAAGCACTAACACTTATTTCCCCGTTCCCATCGACTGCTACAGAGCACTAGCAAGTCTAATCATCACTGGTATGGGATCTACGAGTCTGTTACTGCTCGTATGCACATTACCCCACGATCACAAGATCCTCTCTATCCACTCACTGTACACAATGTTTTTTCCCCTCCAAGCGACGACTTCGGCCGGATTCTGTGGCGACCGCTGTCGTAGATGAAGCAGGAGGTGCAGCAGCTGAGTAGTTAAGCCACCACGACGCACTATACTCAATTTGGCCGAATTGAGTACAGGGAGCGTCTTGACAGGGAGGTGGCTCTGATCAGAATGAATGCTCACACCGGTGACTCGCACGTCTCTTCGAAATAACCAATGAGAGGAAGGCATACTGCGGCCTACCCCTCTCATCCAATCAGCGACGGTGTAGCATAGCCCCTAGGGCAACTCCAAGATGGCCGACCAACACGGCGGCTCAAGATGTTTACTAAGATGGCGTCTGTTACCATGACGACAACTCAAGTGGCTAGCGCGTGCGGGAGGCCCGCAGCTCACTCTAGCCTGCGGCCTAGCTGTTTCCAGCGCAAACTAGTCTCTCGCTCAAGCTATACAATGAGATGATGCTATCGGCTCTATCTCTGTCCACAGACATACTACCCTGGCCTAGGTAATATTTCTGGACTGCTGATGACTGGGGCTCTCGCATGAGCCCAAACACTAGATGTTTCGGTTGCTGATACCAAACTTAAGTCCGCACACTTAACAAGTGCACTTAACTTGTACTGGCCTCCCACAGGCATAAGAGCACTATTGTAAGTGAGCTGGTGAACCATCCCCTCACACTCCGGCAAAGCAGAAGCCAGCCGCCCACCACGACCGAGGGCACACCAGGAGCCCACCAAGATTCGACAACTCCCGGCACCTCTCGGCCAAGCCGGCGCCCGAACACTGTCACCCCGCCGGGAGAATCAAGCAGAACACATAAAAAAATCTATCAACAATCCCATGACCCAAGGCAATATGAGTGCCAGGCATCGAACAACCGGACCATTGAATAAGGATGCCAAACGGCAGTAGCAAAGCCAAAACGCGAAAACAGAACATGCTCAGGCGGCCCCAGATGGATGAGGCGTCCAGACGTCCGCTCGTCGTCAAGGTTGAACCAGGAGTCTGGTTCAACCAGACTCCTGCTCTCAGAGCAGTGGTACTGCTGGTGGCTGGAGCCGTTCTTAGTAGCTGGCAGTAGCAGGCATTTCCTGTACCAGTCTGGCTGTCCCAGGGAGGTTTTGGAATACGGGAAGGGGACGACCATGGCTACGAGTTTAAACATGGAGAAAAGTACCAGTGTTTTGACTGATGACTAGGTTCACACGTGTTCTCACGGTGACAGTCTGTACGCTGAAGGAAGTCAGAGGTCACTGCCATGTTGTTGAAGGCCTGGTCGGTAACAGTAACACAGCAATCGATGGTGATAACTTGGGTGACAGCAGGGGGTGATGAGTGAATCCACTCTAACTTCAGAGCTGCCCATATTCCTTATAATGTTGGAATCTGGTTCACTAGTTACACAAGGAACATTAACCTGTTTAGACCTGTTACTCGCTATAACATTTATTTGACTATCAACATCTTCAAGTACTTCTTGATATCGTTTACTTGTGCTCATGTCCCGTCTTTTGTATAGATTCACCATGCTGATGTGTACTATCATCATCTTGTCAATCCACTGGTCCTTGATTACCTCTAAATGGTCCTTTTACCGTGTGACCATAGGCAATCTCGAATGGAGAGGATCCGAGAGACTTACTCGGCACTGATCCTATGGCAAAGAGGAGAAAAACACCGAAGATACAGAAGATCTTCTTGCTAAACGATGTAAAACCTTATCAGGCCTACAATGTTCGTAATGGGCTGTTTCCATCAGCCTGGTTCGGAACATTGAGGGCACGACAATCTTTGCACATACTTATGAGGTCTATAGAGGCCTTGGTCGATGCTGTTGGCATCTCGCCCTATTTTTTCACAAGTACGGGTCACCTGCCGTCTCACTAGACTGTGGGGTATCTGTGGATACTTGCACTTGGGGTTTCTTCTCTTTCTCAGTTATCCAGGTCGCTCTAGTCCAGTGCTTAGGTTCGGGGGATAGATTCCAGAGAGTTCAATGGAGCGCTGTCAGCAACCTAAGGGATAGGTATAGGGTCAAACAAGTCATTTAATCTCAATTGCGTCTGTGCCTGGGATCTGGTTTGCACTGCTACTATAGGTCTTACCACCTCTTCAGCCAGATCGTCCACAATAATGGGATGTATAATATTACTAGAGCATCCCAAAGTTACGTTATTGGCCACACCTCTATCCCATATTTAAGATGATGTTCCACTAATGCCACAGTACACTTGCCATTGAAATATAGCGATTCCAACTGTACTTCTTCTAAGGGGCAAAATACAAAGTCGAGGGAAACCCACATACAATAACACTGTGTTTCCCATCAGTTGGCACTTCCTCGGGTAACGAGTTCATCAATACCACAGAGTAGGGTGCTCCACTCTCTGGGTCTCTGGGTCTGCATTGGGTCGAAACCACTGATGTCATTTCTACCACTTATTAACCTTAGCCTTTCCAATTCTTGTTGCCTTTCTTCTCTTTTTTTCTATTTCCACACTTTTCAATTCGATTTCACATTTTATTTCTTTTCTCTCCCTTCTCTTTCTCTTCTTTCTTATCTTTCTTTATCTTTTTCTACTCTTTCCCGCTCCTTTTCTTCTCTCTCTTGTTCTAGCATTTTCCACTCTATTTCACGATGGATTTCTAACTCTTGCATTTTTATTGTTAATAGGCTCATATTAGGTTCAGTCAAGTCACTCTCGCAATCACTTCCTTGGTCTTCCTCTTCAGTGGAAGCTATAACACTCTCTCCTTAATGCGGACTTCGCTTTCTTCCTTATCGCTACGTTTCATGCCTATACACTTTTTAGAGGACCTCAACACGCGAATCTCGGTCGCTCACCTTAATCTCAAGGTTGGCACTTCTTAATCTAACTTAATTTTCCTAGATGTTTTAATTTTGGTTGGCAGTTCTCTTGGTTTAGGAACTCTTTAACATCGTCCAGAGTGTCAATGGTCTGTTTCTCTGCCATTATTCACTTGTGTAATGCTGCGCTTAATCACATAACACTTAACACTTACACAAAAAATGGGAAATGAAATCTATACAACGGAATTGCACAAATTACTTGACCAATTCTATCCAAATTACCTGAGAAGAAGTCGAATCCCACTGGGGATGCAATTATGTTACGGCCTCCTTGAGCCAGTAACAGGGTTCTTTCTGCTTATGGGGCTTTAAAGCTTCTTATTCCATGATCCCAACCCAAGTCAATGGTAGGTTATCAACATTGGAGGTTGCATGTAATCGTGAAATGTAAAAGTGGTAAACAACAATTTATAACACCTTCACCGATATAACCTCTGTCCTATAACTATATATATGAACAGAGTGGCTCTTTTGCACAGGACATTTAATATATCTGCAATGTTCTTCAAATCCCGGTGAGTTCACTATCTTCAAGTATACGTCATCCACTTCCAATGGTCATCACCAGCGAGTTCATCTTACACAACATGGGCCAGTCCTACACTGTATCGTCACGATGTCCAAATACCCCACATCTGCTCTCCAGAAACACACTGGCAAACGTCTTCAGAAACACGCTGACAGGGGTCACAAATAATACGTTCAGGGGTCTCAACTAACACTGGCAGAACTGGCAGAAGTCTGACTATACACTAGTAACACTTTTCAGCAGACGGCCAGTATTCAGCAGACAGCTAGTAGCACTACTTTCAACGAACGTTATTTATTTTTCTACCATTTTTATTGAAGCTCTTTTGATTTAAAAATTATTTGTTTTAATGATTCTCAAGACATATGCATTTTGCTGAGATATTGTCAAAGTCAAAAGAAAAATGTTACTAAAATATAACTAGTAACGTTTGCTTACATTTTTTGTTTGTTGTTAATTTCCAGACATTTGTTATTCAATCAAAGTACAAAATGAAGAGCAGTATAGTCTGAGTGAACTGTTGCACGTTTTAATATCTCTGTAATCTCCTGATCAGATTACGAGAGGGGACTGCGACCCCCCAAAAAGGCTGAACTCCACTGTTTATACTGTTGCTTTTGTTAAGAAAGTCCCTGGCTGTTGTTGACATTAGTATAATCAGAGTACTGGAATATAGTATTATAAATATGTCTGATACAATTTTAATGGTAATTTTAACATAAAGTGAAACTTTCCTGTTATTCTAGGAAAAGTAATGTAAATATTTTTCACTAATTGTTTCTTCATTCATTAAACAAAATGGCACTGAAATAAATATATCTAAGGATAACCACAATTACGTATCAGTTCTCAGGACATGGCCAATAACATTGTAACCCAATCTTTTAACCCAGACTGCAAACACCTTGAGATTTGTATAATAATATATTTTGTTATATATATATATATATATATATATATATATATTATATATATATATATATATATATATATATAATATATATATATATATGCGAACAAGCCTGAATGTTCCCCAGGACTATATGCAACTGAAAACTCACACACCAGAAGTGACTCGAACCCATACTGCCAGGAGCAACACAGCTGGTATGTACAGGGATGCCTTAATCCGCTTGACCATCACAACCGGACATAAGGAAGTGATAGCCGAAGCTATTTGAACCACTTCCCCGCCAGCACTCGGATGGTAATCTTGGTCATATCATTTTATCAAATCACCTCATTTTTGGGGGCAACACGTGAGGAACACAAATAGCTTCGGCTTCGGCGATGATTTCCGTATACGGAAATCATCGATAGATACAGCGATAGCAGGCGGCTTGATATCTGCGAGGCACTACACATTTAGAAGTCAACACCAGCAATCAACAGCCAATTAATGCACAATTATATTGTACCCACTTCAAGACTCCGCTCCAATATAGAATCATCAAGAAATATGGGCCAATAGGCCTTCTGCAGTTACTTCCACTCTTCCCTTTAGCTTATACCCCGTTCTGGCTTGTGTTGAAAGTTTGTTTTCACCTCATCCAAAACTACTGTAACATATTACCTCACCGAAATGCAGCTATAAATGAAAGCTGTTTAAACTCTGTTTAAACATATGATTTTTCAATTACCACCGACAGTGAAAAGAAATATAAGAAATATAGAAAAATTCGTGTTAGAATTACTAATCTTACTTTTTCGCTCATATTTAATAATATATATATATATATATATATATATATATATATATATATATATATATATATATATATATATATATATATATGTCGTACCTAGTAGCCAGAATGCACTTCTCGGCCTAGTATGCAAAGGTCGATTTGCTTAATAGGCCGAGTGATTTCTTAATTGTCAAAAACAATCCAATTGTTTACTTTAAATAATATTATTATATTATAATAAGAACATAAATTATTGACTTAGTTATGTTAGTTTGGGTTAGATTAAGATAGGATAGGTTAGGTTAGGGAGGGTTGGTTAGGTTCGGTCACATATCTACGTTAGTTTTAACTTAAATTAAACAAAATTAACTCATACATCATGAAATGGATAGTTTTATTTTTTCATAAGAAAAAATTTAGAAAAATAAATGAATTCAGGAAAACTTTTGCTTATTAGGCAAATAGGGTCTTGCATAGTAGGTCTAGAAATGCATTGTGGCTATTAGATACAACATAATGTCTTTTGAAGCATTATTATAGCCTAACAAATAGTTTATATTGGTTGCAGTCAAAAAGACAACATGCCATGAAAGTCAATATCATCCGCAAATAATAACATAATTTATAATATAAGAGCTCAAAAGATCATAGATAATAAAGCAATTTTGCTTGCCTGAAAAAGGTCTTATCGGCGAGAGGTGTTGTGGTAAGGAAGTGGGTTTCAAGGATACTACTTTCATCATATCTGCCTTATACACATTTAAAAACTCCATGACCTTGATCCGCTCATTGTGTGGCGCCAGGGGTCCGCACACATCGATTTCTTCCCGTTGGAGTTGTCCCATCATCCCGGAGAACTTGCCGGCCTTCTCCACACCCCAAGAGTGCTCTGGCTGCTCCTGAACCTCGAAGCTGTTGAAGGATGCAGTGATCAGATTTGAGGCAAGACTGCTGCCTATCAATCACAACTGATGTCCATCGTTCACTGTTTATGAAGGGCAGCCATAAATCTGTGTATGAATGTATTTCTTTATGTAGGTTATATTAGCACTGCGATCACCTTCTGAAGTTCATTGTTCAATATATTACTGAACTATATTTTTAACAGAAGAAAATGTATAAATGTTGGTTAGCATTGTAAATATGTGGCCACGTCTGTGGTAGAATTTTTTATTATGTTCCATATTTGTCGAATAGTGCATCGCTCAGTGCATATGTTGAAAGTGAACATTTATAAGTTCATTAGATTTATCTGATGATGGAGGATTTATTTGGCGATGGGGAACTCATGTAGTGATATAGGATTCATGTGGTGATTGGGAAGATTCATGCGGTGATGGGAGAGATTCATGGGACAATAAAAGGATTCAAATCCTGATAGAGAAATCATGTGATGATGGAGAGATATATGAAGTCCATTATCATAAACATTCTCCAAATTATGAATGAATTCATTCTGTTTTTTACAGAATGAATTCACAAATACATTCTGTTTGAAAAAACACAAACACATTCTGTTTGTGTTTTTAAAAAACAGCACCATCAGTTGCACATAAGACTAACAAATGCAGTACTAAATATATGACGATTCCATTAAAATTTTCTGATTTCATTGATAAATGGAATTTTCATAAATTTCGATTTATTTTAATTTTCATTCAATTATTTTGTGTGACATTGCCTTGGAACTAAACTTTGTTGTTTACCATACCGTTTATTTTGTGAGTATAGTTTATTTTGTTATTTTTTCATTATATTTATTTTCGTTTTTTTGAATGTTTTTCTTATATTTCAGTGATGGAAAAATCTGGGGCCAGATTCACGAAGCAGTTATGCAAGTATTTCCGAACGTGTACAACGTTCCACAATATTCGATGGTTTTGGTTACATTTATTAAACAGTTTACAAGCATGAAAACTTGACAATCAACTGTTGTTATTGTTATATATAGCCTCCTGGTGCTTCGGAACTCATGGGCAAGGAAGCATGTACAGGTTTGTAAGTGTTTGCGTAACTTTGCAAACACTTACGTTTGCGTTTGCGTAAGTGTTTCCCTAAATAATTTATTTAAATTGTAAATGTTGCTTGACTGAGGTGCGAAACATTCTTAAAACTTTTTGTTGTCTTATTAATTGATGTGTTCTTATTAACTGTGTAAAGTGAAGAGTTTATCAAACAATAAGATTAACATTGGGTGGTGGCAGGTGACAGCTGCGTGTGGGTGCTAGCTGGATGTGGGTGGAGGGGTAGGAGAGTAAGAGAAGGGGGGATGAGTGACGAAGGGGTAGGGGAAAGAATAGGTGGGTAAGTAGAGGTCGGAAGAGGAGAGGGGAGGGGTAAGAGAAGGAGGATGAGGAGGAAGGGGAAGAGGAGGGGGAATATAGGGGAGGGATAAGAGAAGGGGGAATGGGAAAGGGGAGGGGTATGAGAAGGGGAAATGAGGGGAGAGGGGTAAGAGAAGGGGATAAGGAAGGGGATGGGTAAGAGATGGGGGAAGAGGGGACAGAGAAGGGGAAGAAGAGGGGAAGGGATAAGAGGAGACGTTAGGTCTGACGACCTAACGTTTAAGGAGCATAACCAAGCAAATATTGCGACAGCCAGAAAA
>WNGS01072601.1:0-11038 GCA_020271785.1 Procambarus virginalis | reverse complement strand
CTCAAATCTTACTATACTGACAGGCTCCCAGTATGTTTCTGTGAATAATTCCATTTCTCCCCACCTACCCATCAACATCGTGTTTCCTCAGGCACATACTTGGCCCTCTCCTCTTTCTCATCTCACAGTCGTGTCATAGGCAGCGTAGGGGACGGACGTCTGAGGGTCCTCCCCTGCGTTTGCACTCGTTATCGGGGGTGTAATTGTACCTCCGACAGTTACGAAGCCTAATAACCAATCTGGGACAACACATACACACCAGGTGTGTCTGAAACTTGGTTATCACCTGCACTGGTGAATTACAAGTTGCATTTTAGCTGTGTGCTTGACCAGCGAGGGGAGGCTGTTGATCAGGCCTCAAGCGTCCCTCCTCACTCGCCTGTGGGGCCTAAACCACACGTGTATCAGGTACACGACAATAGCTCTTGCGTCATACTACCGCTGAGCCGTGTTTGCCTTGTTCTTCGATCGAGACGTTAGTGACCACGAAACAATGCAGCCTCAGTTCAGTGGAGATACTTTGAGTCATGCCTTAACTCTCCCAATTCTACATTAGTTGATGTGAAATAGTGCTGTGACGATGAGTGGTGTTAGAAACTTTAATTACAAACCTGTGTGAATATACAAAGTGTAAGGGCACTGGTGTGCCGCTCTGTTAGGCCTAGCACCTCGCCCGGCCAGGGAATGAGGATATTATGCCAGGAACGCCTTCATGATCAACATGCTTCTTGCACATCTCTCCGCCAGCTCTCAAGTACTACGGTTTGTTGCCTGTGTATGTCAAGTTTTTTGTCGAGTGTTAGTATCTGTTAAGCAGATACTTATGCATGTGGTGCCACCAACTTCAAATCTTTGCGCGCCAACCTGCAAGGTGCGCTGTGACCTTGAAATAGTAGAGCCTCATATATGCAGGCTGGCCGATTTATTTCTGCTGATCTTGTTTGATGGTTGGCGGCCCCTTCCACCCTGTGAATAGGCCATTTGTTGATGTGCTGCTTTGTGGTTCACTGTGGAGCGAGTGTACCATAATACTCTGCATATAGGTGTTGTGTCTTTAACGCCATGGCAACTGCCCCGGATAAGGTGCCGGGCAGCACATCGCCGTTGCCAGATAGTGACTTTGTGGACCCATCGCACGCTCGTCAATTGTTTTCTAAAGATGGTGCCACCTCCTCAGTGGTGACCCACGACACATCAGAAGGCGGTGCAGATGATGGGGGATTCACGTTGCAAATGAGTAGAAGTCAGCGCCGTAAGCAGTTCAAAAAGGCACGATCAAACCCACCAAATTCGGCTGCATCAAGGATAATACTTTCCAACGCAGACATGAAGAAAAAGCACGTATTGAGAACTATGCTTCTTCAACGCAAGCAGAGCTAACTGCCATTGTTATGGCGTTAAGGTTTCTTGAACGGAACACTAATGGTGCAGTGATTTGTACCGATTCAAAAGCAGCTCTGCAAAGCCTAAGTAAAAATCGGGCAGAAAATCTTGCAATAGTCGCTGAAATTAAGAGAACTGTGAGAGTACTTACCAATCTGGGAAGAGTCATCAAGTTTCTGTGGATCCCCTCCCATGTTGGGATATGTGGGAATGAACGAGCAGATGTGCTGGCTGCTGAAGGCGCTGAAGGAGACCATATTGAATACTTCATACCCAAGACTCTCCTACAAATTAGAGGTATTGTCAGGCAACATCACCGTGACAAGGTAACTGAGGAAAGGAGGATAGAAGCACAAACCAGTGAATCTATACGATGGTACAACATGGTTGCAGCTGGCAATCCTAATCGTTATGGCCGAAGAGGAGGAGGACGAGTGAGAGAATCAGTGATAGCCAGAATCCGTCTTGGATACAAATATTCTTGGAGATATGGAATGGAAACAACAGTTGATCAGCGAAGTTGCAGAATCTGTGGTGAGAGTGATGGACACCGCCTTGACCACTATCTACGTGAATGTGAACACCTGAGAGACATTAGAAACATGTGTAGAATAATAAACCCCACATTGTTTGAGTTAGGAAAACACTATTTGTCAAATATTGATACTGTTCTTAAAAGATTTCCCCATTTTGCACCCGCAAGATAACGTAAGCTTTTAAGGGTTGATAGATGTTAATCTTCTTGTTTGAGGAGCTTCACTTGAGACAGTTAAGCAAGTCCCAGCTGTGTCTGGGTACAAGTGACAGGATGAACAACCCAGCGGGTTTTCTTCCTATTGGGGAGTGTTGTACATGCTGCTATGGCAGTGTGTCCACTCACAAGATGAGTGGCGCTGCCCAATAAACTCGCCCCTCGGGGCAAAATTTAAATTTAAAATTCGGCTGCTGCCAGACATGTACGGCTAGATTTTCCTCTGGGAACCACAGTAGAGAGAAAAGTGCAGTGGTTTTGTGAAGCCTCTGAGGCACATTATGATAAGGTCATTAGGTTACCTAGAGATGAAAGTGACTATGTCTTCGTTACAAACGACAGTACTTTTGTAAATGTGTTGGTAAACACAGAGTATGCAGGCATTAAAATGAAAAATGCAGCACCTAGGCGTCCAAAAGTAAGCATTGTCATATTCAATGTTAATAAACTCATTAAGCCTGAATATCTTTGTGATGAAAATATTGTAAACTCTAAACGTCTGAGAAATGGCCTCATAGCTGCCACATGGAAAGGTGCCACGCCTATACGGGACAGAATTTACTCTAGAGCAGCTTTAGGTCGGCACTATAACATTGCCTTCTACAACCCTCCCCCTCGTAGGTGTTATAAGTGTCAACGATGGGGACGTCACGTGGCCAGGTACTGCACAAGCAAAAACTTTTTTTGTGCCGTGTGTGGTGAACCTCATAAATCTGAGATGTGTTTTAAACTCATAAAGGAACTGCAGTCAGTAAGTGAAAAATGCATAAACTGTGACAGGAGCGGTGTTCAAGCCTGGCACCTTGACTGTGTCAAGCGACCAGCTGCTTACGGCCAGGTGCCCGGCCCCGCCCCACGGGAGGGGACGGTTGCCAGGTACAGCTGCGGCTCTAATTCCTGTGCAGAGCCACCAGGAACGTAGTGTTCGTAGCAGCTGGATACCAAATACTTCACCATCTGCCAAGCACCAAGTGCACCACGGGGCCAGACGACAGGTGTCTGTTCAACCTGCGCCTGCCCGTCAGGTGCCAGGAACCTGTTTCCCGGAGGTGTTGACACAACACTCGCCATACCCTTCAAACCACCATGTAGAGCAGTTGCCAAATGCTGCATCAGTCCCACTCGCTGTTCAGAGCCATCTGGAGGGTGATGTTCGCTCCAGCTGGCTGCCAAACTCACCACCTGATAATTATGAAGTGCACAAGGGGACCGGTGCCAGACCGAAGACTCCTGCCATCATCCCAGCTCCCCCATAGAACCAGGTGCTGCATCTTCTGCCAGTTGTGGGCCTTCCCCTGATGTAGAGTGGCCACTTCCTGGTTCTGGGATAATGTCACCTACTGTGAGACCACCATCCACATCACAGCTGGACCCACAGTCAACTGGAAGTGGGGGATAAGGAACTGGATCAAAATGAGGACAGATCGCACACCTCAGCCTCCACCACCTCGCCCTTGGTTGCTCCACTGTTCAAGCAGTGGTTGCCTTCGTGACCGGTTTGCAGAACACCAGCAGCAGTCCAGCAGCAAACGGAGCGCTGCAAGAGCAACCCAACATGAGAAAAAATCCACAGCGTATTAGGGAGTTGACCCTGAGCAGCCGTGGAGTGCGGACGTGTCCCTCCGTGACTGCTAGGGTAGTCAGCCGTTTGATCGCCAGGTGGCGGGGCGTAGCTGCCCCCCCCACCCCCCAGTGTTGTTGCCTGCCTGGCGGTGTGCAGACGTGGCAGGTGTTGGGTTCACCATGGGTGGTCCCCTACCAGCAATCAAGCGTGTGAACTCGGTAGGACTGGAATTCTCTGGCCGTGCTGGGTATCCAGAGGTAGCGGAGGTACTGTGCGACTTGCTGCATATCCCGGTGCTAGATGTTGACGGGATTGAGCTGGTGACTGCGCGTCGCGTTGTCATCAAGCTGGCGACGGAGGAGGTATATCGTGCCTTCCTCAGTCGTTACGAGGGGCGCTCGCTGTCACTGCCGGGAGGTACCGGCTCAGTCGCCATATCAGACCGGAGTGGTGCGCTGACCTATGTCAGCGTGCATGGGGCGCCCCTGGAGTTTCCCGAAGAGCTTCTGCGACGTTATTTCCAGCGATTTGGGCCCGTAGTCAGTGTGAGGGTAAACACGATATCCTCCGGGAAGTATGCCGGGAGGCGGACGAATATTCGCACCTTGGGCATGCGTCTGCGGTCGGACATTCCATCTTCAGTCCGGCTTCTGGGATGCTACATCCGGGTGTACTATGCCCGGCAGCCTCGGACCTGTTTCCGGTGTGGCTTGTTGGGGCATCAGGCTGCAGGGTGCGAGGCGGCTCCGGTTGCACCTATCAACCTCTTTCGGGAAGAAGATTTCCCTCCGCTTCCCCTGGACGAGGACTTCGGGGATGCGGCAACCGCCCGGATCGTTGATGCGACTCCCCCGGCGTCCCCTGCCGTTTCCCCGGATGTCGCCGGCCCTCCTCCGGCTGTTGCGATGAGATCGGTGGATTCCCCTGATCCTGTTAGTGTGCCTGTCCCTGCTGCTCCAGTGGCCCGTTGTACTGCGCCCTCCTCAGCGCATGCTCACCTGTCTTCCGATGCTGCGCCTGGCCCTGTCTCCTCAACTCGGGTTCCGGATGCTGAAGTGGCTGTGGGGTCCCCGGTTGTGTGTGGTCCGGTTCCCCCTGCGGTTGAAGCTGCTGCAGTCGTAAGACGAGTACGTGCGGCTTGTGATGCCCGTGGGTCTGGGTCCGCTTCCGGTTCCGAAGATGTGCGCCCGGTGCCCAAGAGATCCAGGCGTTCGTCTACTGCATGGGCTGATGAGGTGGATTCTGGCGCTGATGGGTTCTCAGGAATTGAGGTAGTGGACGCTGACGTCCATATATCTGCTGATGCCGAAGGCTGTGTATATGATTCGCCTCCTGTGGCTTCTGTCGGCAGTTCCCCGCAGTGGGGGGTGGTTGCTCCTCCGGATGCTGGTGAGGGGGGTGCTGGTGCGGGACGCGACCTAGTATTGCTCCTAAAGAAGGATGTTCGGCGAGGGGGGCCGCTGCCGGTGTCCCGTCCGGAGGTTGCTGCAGAGCCCTGTGAGGCTGTCGAAGTTCCGTGTGCGAGGCCAGTTGCCCGCGCCTGCAAGGGGACGTCCGTCCCGTTCATCTTGGCCAACGGCTTGCCGCATTCGAAATCCAACCCTGTGCGGATTCTATATCATGACCGCGTGAAGCCTATTCCGTGGTGCCCCACGACTGTCTGGGTTCCGGACGCTCAGGCATTTGTTGAAAGTGTGCCGATTTCCATGCCCGATCCTCGGACGTCCCTTCGTGCCCCTATTCCGGAAGAAATACTGGTGTTGTGGGAGGCGTATTGTATTCTTTTTCCGGCGACTGAGTGGCCGGAAAAGTATGCGCAGTCCTGATAGTCCGTGTGCTTGCTGTGTGTATTAGGCTTTGGTATGTTATGAACTGTTTCTTGTGTACCCTTCAGGCCGATGTCGTCCTTGTTTTCTGAATGGTAATTTAGGCTCGACCCTTTCATGACTTATGTTTATTTGATTTGTTGTATTATGTTTATTTGATTTGTTGTATTATGTGCCCCTCTGGCTATGCTGTTTGCTCTCTTACGTGCGGGGTTTTTGTGCGGATAATTTGTTTTAGTTTGTTTTGTTTTGTTTTGGTTTGTTTTGTTTTGTTTTGTTTTTTTTTTTGTTTCTGTTTCTGGTTTACCTTGTTGTTGTGCCATGTACATTGTGCCATGTTGTTGTGTACCGATGGGTATGTACTGTTTGCTATGCGCCTATGTTTTTGTTGGTTTGTCTTTGTTTATACTTTGTACAGCATGTGTTTCTCATTTGTACTGTACTTTACATGCCTTTTTGAATTTTGTACTTTGTTATGCTGTCCTGTCGGCCCTTCTGGCTGATGGGTTTTTTGTTTCTCCTTGGTTTGTAATGTTTTATTGTATTTAATTTGCATGTTTTCATGTAAAAATAAAAATAAAAAAAAAAAAAAAAAAAAAAAAAAAAAAAAAAAATAAAAAAAAAAAAAAATGTAGAGCAGTTGCCAAATGCTGCAATCAGTCCCACTCGCTGTTCAGAGCCATCTGGAGGTGATGTTCGCTCCAGCTGGCTGCCAAACTCACCACCTGATAATTATGAAGTGCACAAGGAGACCGGTGCCAGACCGAAGACTCCTGCCATCATCCCAGCTCCCCCACTAGAACCAGGTGCTGCATCTTCTGCCAGTTGTGGGCCTTCCCCTGATGTAGAGTGGCCACTTCCTGGTTCTGGGATAATGTCACCTACTGTGAGACCACCATCCACATCCACAGCTGGACCCCACAGTCAACTGGAAGTGGGGGATAAGGAACTGGATCAAAATGAGACAGATCGCAACCTCAGCCTCCCTACCACCTCGCCCTTGGGTTGCTCCACTGTTCAAGCAGTGGTTGCCCTTCGTGACCGGTTGCAGGAACACCAGCAGCAGTCACAGCAGCAAACGGAGCGGCTGCAAGAGCAACTCCAACATGAGAAAAAATCCACCAGCGATATTTCGACGATGCTCACGTGTATGAGGGGACTTGTAAGCAATGACTGCCAAACTTCCCCTTCCACCCCTGAACCCTCCAAACATGTGTTCGCTTGCCCATCAGGGGAAACTTCTAGTGATCTTGAAACCTTGTGTAGTGGAGCCCTTCCACGCAGGTTAACTGCCAGCGTTGTGCTAAAGTATGTTAAAAACGACTCTATAGCTGGAAATGACCGACAAATTGTACTAGACCATTGGATACAAATGTGTGACATTGGTAAAAAACTAAAAAATGTTCCTGGACTTATACCGTAGTGCAATAGATAATATGTATATAGATAACATATATTAAGTGAACTAATAATATCAATATATAATGCTGACTTTAAATGCACAATTAACTAAGTTATCCATCCTTAGCTGGAACATTGCATCCCTCAATAAAAGATTCTCAGATTTACATCACAAAGTAACAACTGAACACATCGATATTGTATGTCTCCAGGAGTGCAGAGTTCCCGCAAGATCCTCACCCCCGAAATTGCCCTCATTTGTTTCTTACAACCTCAGATCCAGCAACTCTTGCATTCTATACATCAAACAATCCCTACCCCATCAACTTCTGCCAGAAAAACAAACTGCCGGTCAACAGTATCATGGAGTGAGGATCTATGTGGGCAACTCTGTCCTCAATGTATTTAATCTATATGCTCCAGCAGGAAAGTTAAATTATATTGATCTTCCAGCCTGCGCTCAAGCAGAGCCAACCATCATTCTTGGTGACTACAATGCTAGACACAAGGACATTGGCGGCTCTCGCTTCAGTAACGGTAATGGGAATCAACTGCTGTCGCTACTAAATAGTCACCAAGATGTGCAGATTGTGGGTGACCTTGAACCCACGCATATTTGTGGAGGCATTCTAGACCTCTGTGTTGGTTTCAACGTCTCTCACGTCTGGTGCACATCAACTATTGTAACAGATTTGTTGTCAGATCATCACCCTAGATTGACTACTCTATGTATAGGAGATACCATCCTGCCCGGTGGAACTTTCAAACGCAAACGGCTCAGTGTTCCTCCTGCTCGACGTGAAGACTTTGTTGCTCATGTGTCAGAGTGGTACAGCACTTATGATCCCTCCACAGTCCAGACATTTAACGACGATCTAGTACAGAGCATTCAGATGTTTGCTGACCCTTTAGGTCGGCCCCCTGCACCATCCAATAGTCGGAACGACATGAAAGGTAATAAACGTCATGCCTATTACAATGACCCCAAATTGCGTACTTTGAAACGCACTGCCAGACGAGTTGGACTTGCATATAGGGAAACACGTACGCCAGCAATGCTCAAGCTCTTTCAGAAAGCCCTAGCCAAGGCGAGGGAGCGCATGACAGAGCTCAGGCAAGATAACTGGGAAACTTTTGTTAACAGTCTCAACTCTCACACCCCCCTCAGCCAGGCATGGAAGGATATTAAAAGAATTAAAGGCGATAAGATCGGCCAAGTAGCACACCCTCACCCTCTACACAGAGCAAACGAGTTAGTCGATGCTTGGGCAACCACCTCTAGCTTCAATAATCTTCCCCCAGACATACAGTTCAGATTAAATGCTGGTTACGGAGATCGAGAAAGGCTCGTTGACTTCATGCTCCACAAGGAAGATGAATGCAACGTGCCATTCACTGAGTTTGAATTACTCGCGGCCCTAAACAAAGGCAAAGCCACATCCCCGGTGAAGATGGTATCACTTATGACATATTGCGTCTGCTCCTTTAGTACCAGGGAATCCCTGCTTGAGCTGTATAATATGAGCTATGTTACTGGGGAACTTCCTATCTCTTGGACCAACAGTATAATCATTCCAATTCCCAAGCCAAATCAAGAGAATGCTTTCCGCCCAATTTCCCTTACTAGCTGCATTTGCAAAACATTCGAGAGAATGGTCCTAAACCGTCTCCTCCATAGAATAAGAACCATGCTATCCCCCCAGATATATGGCTTCATGCATGGAAGGAGTGTGCATCATTGCATCACCACCTTTCTTACCCTGCACACTGAAAAGTCATATACCACCTTCCTAGATCTTAAGTCTGCCTTTGATATTGCAAATAGACATGTTATCTTGAGTGAGCTTGCAAGAATGAATGTTGGTGGTCGGCTTCTTTGTTGGATCAGGGGTTACTTATCCAACAGGAAGTCATCTGTATTTTCCAGGGGCATAGGAGTGTAACAAGAGACTTTGAACTAGGTACCCCGCAGGGTGGTGTCCTCAGTCCTACCTTATTTAATATCTTAATAAACACGCTGTTAAACTCTATACCGAGCAAACCCAACGTCCACATCATTAGCTATGCTGATGATATAATGATACACACCACTGGGTATGCTAACACACAGAACACTCTTAACTCTGTATTAGATTCATGTCAGGACCTAGGTTTAATTATCTCAGCAGAGAAAACAAAGATACTAAATCGGCGCCCACCCAGGCAGGGAGGAGCTGTTCGCAAGATGCAACTATCTGATGGCTCCCAGCTTGACTATGTAAACAGATTCAAATACCTTGGCCTTGAGGTGCCACTGTATGGTCCTGTTGTATTCAGACTCTGTCGTCAGTATAAAGAGAGGCTCCGAGCTCTCAAGGCTGTTGCAGGTTATCACTCAGGCTATGGTGCCAATGTCAGAATTGTCAAAATGATGTACCTTGCATACATCAGATCTTTAGTGGATTATGCTGCACCTCTGCTTGTTTTGATGCCTGAAAGAAAGCTTGGAGGGCTTGAAAAATTGCAGAACGAAGCCCTGAGGATAATCCTTGGGTGCCCTCGTACCACAAAGATACTTAATATGAGAAAGGAACTTAATATTCTGAGCGTTGTTGATCGTGTTACTGAAATTAACTGTCAAATTGGTATAAAAATGCTTAGGCTAACTCATCCTAATCCTTGCACAGAAGCCCTCCAGACTTACTTTATTGAAGATCAGCATTGTTCCAAATGGATAACAAAAACTGGAACTCAACTCAGAATGTATGGGGTTCATGATTTGTACCAAGAGAAACAACAACGGCACTTTCCTGCACCGTGGGAGGTTACACCCTTTCCAGTTTTAATCCCTCCCTTTCCACCCAAGAAGCAAATTAGAGATAAGCCCAAGCTTCGTCTTGAGGCAAAGCTCAACGCCTTAAGCCATATTGATGCTCTGTCCACAGAGCATTCTCTCTCTCAAATCATATACACTGATGGTTCCCTACACCGCACCACGGGTGCAGCTGGAAGTGCAGTTGTTCTGACAATGGGCGATGGCTTGTACTTTGAGTGGGGAGTCCGTATAAACAATTGGGCCTCTACCCTTCAGACGAACTATTTGCCTTGATCCTTGCACTGAAATGTGTACAAGTCTCCAAACTTGATACATTAATTGTAAGTGACTCCTTATCATCCTTAAATGCTCTCAACTCTTTAAGACATAACTGTAACATGCTCGTGTCCGAAGCTAGACACAAATACAACAAAATTATTAAGGATGGTAACAGAGTCCATTTCATGTGGTCTCCATCTCATGTTGGCCTCCGAATGCATGATAGAGCTGATAAGTTAGCCAAAGAATCTGCCTTTAAAGGAGCCGTTGAGTGTAACCTTGGATTGTCAATGAGCAATCTGAGAGCAGCAGTACACCGAGAACTTCAACAAGATCTTGTAGATCTGAGGCAAAGTGAAATTGACACCAGTAATTCCATCTATCATCATACTATCATGCAAGAGGAGCCACACATCTATGGATCATCCAATAAAATCAGCAGACTTCTAGATGTTACTGCTGCTCGGCTTAGACTCGGTTACAAGTATCTCTGGGAATTCTCATTATCTGCCGATGTAGACCTGACCAAATGTAAACTGTGTCAACAAAATTATTCGCACACCCTCCGTCACTATGTGATGGAGTGCGAAAAGATACGTGAATTTAGAGACAATTCTATAACCAATGTTCCAGCGATGTGTAAATATTTCATTCAAAATGATCTGCTACCAGAAATTTTAGCCAAATATCCCCAGTTTGCTAACTGTAGGTAGTAACTGAGTGATTGTAACCTATCCACCGCTGCCCACTGGATGGGGGCGGTGTGCAGGACAAACATATAAATTTTGACACTAGCTCTCCACATATGTCAGTTGCTTAATTTAGAACCTGTACTTGAGGTCGATCTCGAACCCATTGTTGATGTGACGACTTATATTGAATTTTGTAACTAGCTCATCAAGATTGTAACTTGCTTAGCTAAATGAATTGTGGGGTTCAGTCCCTGAGCCCATTATGTGCCTCTGTAACCCTTTCCACTACCGCCCACAAGATGGGTATGGGGTGCATAATAAATGAACTAAAACTAAAAACTTCTAGGC
>WNGS01072598.1:0-14756 GCA_020271785.1 Procambarus virginalis | reverse complement strand
GAAAGGTGGATGTATTCAAGAGGCATTTAGATAAGTTCTTCCAAGAAGTGCCCGACCAACCACGCTGAGGTGGGTATGTGGGCCTGTGGGCCGCTCCAAGCAACAGCCTGTTGGACCAAGTCGAGCGCGGCCTCAGGCCGGACTCGGGGAGGAGACCTCCTTTTTTCCGGCAATATTTCTAATCACAGTCGTGCTGAAGGATGTCATAACGGACGTCCTCATCTTCCGTGCCCTTTCCATTAAGGAGAACAGGAATCATGGGGCAAGGAATATGCAACCTACAGACAACATTCTGTAGTTTAACGTGAGCACTATAAAACTGTGGGCAGTGGAGAAGTAGCTCACACACACTGCGACCCGCTGAGGGTGTGGACACAATGCGACCCCCCCCCCCCCTTGACGGTCATGCATTCGGGAAAAAGTGATATTCCGAAGGTCTTGAAGGACGTATCCGGCATCACACCCACTGACATTAGTCAGGAAGGTGGTGATATCGTGCTCTTCTTTTCATGTGAGGAAGAACTAGAAAAACTCTTGACCAACGATGCCATACTTCGCAAGAGCACCACCTACATCCTCACTTCCCAAGTAGGTTCCTGGCAGGAACAACTGTTTTTAACAGCAGGACCAGCCAGTGGATCGCTGACCGACCGCAACATAAGATCATGGACAATATCGAGGACGAAAATCCGAACCAGGGTGTATTCAACCTAGAGTTCTGCAGCACCGACAAATCTTCAATGAAGATTACTTTCACCACCATAGCTGCAGCCACCAGGCTGCCACACAAGGTTTCTACTGCTTCGGCTTACAAATACAACCCCACTAAGTAAAAAGGAATGATATCATGATCTCCAGCATTGCTTCAAATGCTACGAGCTCTCCCACCCCACCAACAGGTGTCAACCCCCCCGTCCAGAAGTGCAGCCTGTGCGCACTGGACCATCACTGCTCCATATGCAAGGCAACAACCCACCGCTGCTTGCGCTACAATGGCAATCACCCAGCAATTTCCTACCACTGATCCCGCAGACAGGAATATATCAAGGCCCAGGATGAAGCCCAGAGAAACAACCCTTCTACCTTCACGACCAGAGCCCATGGCGCTCAACCCGCCACCTCAGCTCCCACCAACCGATCAGAAACTTTCCAGTCTTACATAGGCACCTTCGCAGCCTCCCTACATCATGTGCAGGCATTATCCCTGGTCTTATTAAACTAGCGTAGAGGCTTGCCGGACCAAACAACCATCGTTTTGTCAGTGAACTGAATGCATTATACCTTGCCAATGGCCTAGTCCCCATCATAGCCCCTGGTGCAAGTCTCACTGTCTCTGCTATCACTCTGGAGACTACCACCAGGACGACCACGAGGTCGATTTCAACACAGACTCCAGAACCACCCAAGACCTGGGCGGCACAGAGGTATTTCCCTCTCCAGCTCCCAACACGCTCCCACATCTCCATACCTGGTACAGCCTACCATCAACATCTCAGCAGCCGCGCTAGCAGACATGCTGTCTACAAATGCCAACAGCACCACCATTGCTCCTGAAATAGCTTCTATCACCAATCCACGACACCTGAGCCTACCTCAGGCTGCAAGACGAAAGACGAAAACACCAACTACGAATGTTACGGACTCCTCAGACGAGGAAATCTTAGTAGGAGCTCCACCACCGCACCACAAATTCGAAACTTACTCGGTACAAGACCTCCTTATGGAGGCAACCTCATCAAACTCCAACGACAGCACGTCTCAGCCAAAGTCTCAGGCAAAGAAAAAACGGAAAACCTAGAGGTATACACTAGCCCCACCATCTCCATAATTGGTATTGCCAGCTCTCCGGGGCTGAAATTCATCATGAAGACCCCCATCCATCCCCAGATCTCTAGTATCAGCTATTGATACAGATAATGGCTCCAAAGAGCCTCCACTTACGGGCTCATCATAGTCCATGCTACTTGGAACTTTTTGTTCTGAGTAGCTGAATCTAAAACAACAACAACAACATAAGTAAATGTTAGTACCTCCTCAGCCACCATTGAGCCAAGGTGACCGGGAGACAATGACCCCCGACGGTCACCACAGGCTGAGACAGTAATGGGTCTAGGTGAAGCACATGATGCAACTCTTCTCCGGGTTGATTGAGAGCCCCCTTCCCCATCACACTTACATAGAACACACTCACCGCCTTCTGCAGGGAACTCTGCACCTCCAGGAAAGTAGCACCATCCACCACAATGGTTATGTCATCTGCGTTACCTAGCACCTGGGGTACCATGGAAAACCGGGAGATCAGAAAAAGAATTTAGAATGGGAGTGGGTTGAGGATCGCTCCCTGGGAAACACCACAGGTGACTGGGCGGGACAAGGAGACGACACCACCCACCGCTATTCTGAATGAGCAGCCCTGTAGATAGCTCTGAAACCACCCCATCACGGAACCCGAGCGTCCTAGGCGAGCCAAGCCCTGAAGGACAGCAAGATGTAATGCAGAGTCAAATGCACTCTGGATGTCAAAGAAATCTGCAAGAAGCACCCTCCTCCAGCGATATGTGTCCATTATTCGATGTTCCAAGGTGAGAAGACAGTGCATTATGTTCTTTCCTGGCCGAAACCCACTGAAGCCCTGTCAGGAGACCCCTAGGTTTCCACAACCCGCTACAGTCAGACATATAACAGGTGTTCCATGAATTTCCAGACATGGAAGCAGACTGATGGGTCGATATGAACTCAGGACCAATGCATCCCTTCCAGGCTTGGAAAAAGGGAGAAGAGTGGAGCATTCTCACGGGTCAGGGAAAACACCCGAGGCCAGCTAAAATTATAGTGGAAAAAAGGTGAGACGACAAGGCCCAGGGCACCCTCCGAATGAATTCATATGGAATGCAATCTATCCCTGGCACTGCGCCTGTCCTAGAAATCGACAGGGCCTCCTCGAGTTCACCAGATGTAAATGTACGATCTAAATCCCGAGCTAGGCAGATACCCTGTCGGATACCCCAACCGCCGGAGCCTGCGGGGATGCATGGGTAAGTGAAAAACCTCTTCATGTTATATGACTTAAACCATCTGAGTGAGCAGAACCTCTCGGTCGACGGGACTGTTGACGACAGCGGCGTTGCCTCCTCTGAGGAGAGGCGGGAAGGAGACGAGCACCACGGCCTAGCGGAGCCTGAATCTGCTGGCGGAGATTCCCAAGGGGCTTGCATAACAAAGTCTGCATGTATTTCGTCGACACCCTTCTCAGTGACTGTGTTGGTTATATCGAATGTATTGATGGTGTTTATTGCACAATGGGTCCATTTGTTGCTATTGGAGACTCTTCTGTCCTGAGTTAGTGCTCCAGTGATTATATCTTTAAGTGTACTGATTCTAGGTCTAGTCAATATCTTGGTCAGCATGCACGCAGCGATTCCTTTTACCCTTATTTCAATCGATG
Organism: Procambarus virginalis; assembly: GCA_020271785.1. NCBI lineage: Eukaryota > Metazoa > Arthropoda > Malacostraca > Decapoda > Cambaridae > Procambarus > Procambarus virginalis. Next base: position 11,311 of record WNGS01072598.1, on the reverse strand, counting down.
TTAGCTTGGTTTCTAGTCTTAGGTTCAGTATTTTAGTCCATCTGGGAGCTCCTGTTATGATTCGCAATGCATCGTGCGTGGGGTTAAGGGTGGGGAAGGTGGTTAAAGATGGGGAAGGGGGTTAAGGGTGGGGAAGGTGGTGAAGGGTAGGGAAGGTGGTTAAGGGTGCGGATGGTGGTGAAAGGTAGGGAAGGTGGTGAAGAGTAAGGAAGGTGAAGGGTAGGGAAAAAGGTGAAGGGTAGGGAAGGTCGTGAAGGTGAAAGGTAGGGCACTACTATTAACTCCTACTGTTAATAGTAGAGTGGGGGAGGTTATGTTATTGATGGCTACATATTGTTGACTGTCACTGAGATAGGATCGAATATAGTTCAGGGCAAGGCTTCGGATTCCATAATGGTGAAGTTTAAGTAAGAGGTAGTTATGATTTACAGTATCAAAGGCCTTTCTCAGGTCAATGAAGAGACCAATTGAGAACTCATTTTTGTTAAGGACTGTGTAGATTATAAGCACACTAATAATGGCATCATTGGTACTCTTTTGGGAACGGAAGCCAAACTGGCAGGGATTTGACATGTTGAGTTTTGCAAAGTACGATTAGAGCTGTTTGGAAATAATTTGTTCAAATATTGTTGAAAATATAGGTAGTTTTGATATTAGTCTGTAATTTTTTTTTCTGCTGTCTCGCCTCCTTTATGAACTGGCGTCACTCTTGCTTTTTTAAGGATATCAGGAAATGTATGACACTAGAGATTTATCCACTACGGGCTCACCATAGCCCGTGCTACTTGGAACTTCTTGTTCCAGGTAGCAAATCTTTAACAACAACATTGAATAGCATATCCTACTGGCATCATCGGTGCTCTTTTGGGAACGGAAGCCAAACTTGCAGGGACTTGTTATGTTGAGTTTTACAAAGTAGGATTAGAGGCATTCAAGGGTTGTCATAGCCAGAGGGTGGTAATGTGGAACGAGCTCCCACGAGCAATAAAAAGCTCCTTTACGGCGTGAGTTTCAAACAGCCTCTGACAACCAAGTCCAACTTTTGGTCTGTATGGGTGGTATAGTCTCTAAGTCCGGCGGAACTGCTTTTACTGACAGGAGAAAAGGGGAGGGCGTGCTTCTGGCACCTTTAAACCAGCTGCTCCAGGTAGATGGACTCGACAGCTTGGGAAGGCAGCTCATCTAGGGTAAGTAAAACCCTGATTTCAAACCTCCGCTGCCTTGCGGCCATACCCACTTTGAGGAAAGTCTTCAGGAATCAACCTAGGGGGGGGGGAGGGAAATCCGGAGTTGGAGTCCCTGAACTGCCCTAACGCAGTTCGTTGTTGACCTCAACCTTTTTTGGGCAACTCCTGCGACGGCGCTGGAACCAAGCGTATTGGCGTTTGCCTTTCCATTGGAACATTTCAGCAACGTGGAAAGGGGGGATCTGCTGCATGGGTAACAGCTTCTCCTCCATATCGACACTCCAACTTCGCATCGCAGCATTGAACCAACACGGGAAGCGACAGTCTATCAGTTTTAAGTCTTCTGCTTGATTGGCGAAGAGCGTAACTCCAGGGGGTTACTTCCGACAGTGGGAGGGGGTCATCGCGCCCCACTGGGCAGCTACCGACCACCTCAAACTGGGCATATCCCAGCTAATAAGGTGTTGCCTCGCCACGATCCGTTAACCTCACTGGGTGCGCGGGGCTTAGGACAAATACCGACAAGCGAACCGACAACTTTTCACCAAGCAATACCAAATCTAACGTGGATGACTTCTGTATACCAAATCCAGAAAGAAAATAACAATTGCCCTAAATCTGGGCACATGAAACGTCAGGACACTGACACCTGGATTCTCTGATGACCTGCAAGAAATCAACAACGCCCGAAAAACAGCAATCATCGATAGGGAGCTAAGTAAACTGCTAATGGATATCGGTGCTCTCCAAGAGACCAGGCTCCCAGGATCAGGATCTGTGAAAGAGAGGTCTTTCTCCTTCTTCTGGCAAGGGAAACCTCCAGAGGAGACCGGAGAACACAGTGTGGGATTTGCCGTCGGGAATCCACTATTGGGATAAATTATACCACCGAGGGAGGGGTAACCAAACGATTTTTATCTCTCCAGCTGCACTCCCAAACAGGACCAGTCAATGTAACTAGTACATACGCACCAACCCTGACTTCTTCAGCTGAGGCGAAGGAAAAATTCCACGATGATCTCAACAGCCATAGTGAGAATCCCTATAAAGGAGCCACTGTTCATCCTCGGCGACTTCAGTGCCAGAGTCGGTGCCGATCACAACTCTTGGCCCACTTGTCTGGGTCAATTCGGCATAGGGAGGATAGATGAATGAGAACAGGCAACGTCTGCTAGAACTCAGCTGTCTTCTTGGTCTCTCTGTCACCAACACATTCTTTTGCACAAAGTCTTAACACCGAGTCTACTAGAGATACCCCAGATCCAAGCACTGGCACCAGCTTGACAAGATTCTTATCAGGTGTACAAGCCTACCCAGCATCAAGATTATGAGTAGCTACCAAAGTGCTATCTGTGACACCGACCACTCCTTGGTATGTAGCAGTCAAGATGCAAACGAAGAACATTCACCTCTCGAAAAAGGCGGGCAGACCTCGCATCGACACCAGCAAGACCCGCGATCAGGACAAGATGGAAGACTTTGCACGTGTGCTTGAGGAAGCTCTCCCTGGCCCAGTTGGGGTCACCGCCTGTAAAAGTTGGGAGCACTTCCAAGACGCTGTGTTCAACGCTGCTATGTCCACCTTCGGCAAGCAGACCAGCAGATCGGCAGACTGATTCGAGGCTCACTCGGAAGAAATGACACCAGTCATCGAAGAAAAAGAGAAACGCTTTAGCAGCCTACAAAGCCTCCCCAAATCAGTGTAACTTACAAATCCTTTGGGCTGTCCGCTGCAAAGTGTAGCAGAGCGCCAGGCGATGCGCCAACAACTATTGGTTCCAGCACTGTTCCCAGATACAGACTGCAGCAGATATGGGCAATGTAAAGGGGATGTATGATGGCATCAAGCAGGCCCTCGGTCCAATCCAGAAGAAGGCCGCCCCTCTTAATTTTACTCCAGGAGAAGTGATTCAGTACCAGACCCCTGCAGCTGAAGCGCTGGGTAGAGCACCACTGCAAGCTATACGTAAGGGAGAACGTGGTCACCAAAGACGCCCTGAGCGCCATTGAGTGTCTGCCTGTGTTAATGGAGCCCGACAGTGAACCGACCCTCGAAGAACTCAGTGAAGCCCTGGACTCCCTTGCTTCTAGCAGAGCTCCTGGAAAAAAAACGGCATTCCTGCCGAGGTCTTGAAATGCTGCAAAGGTATCCTACTCATGTAACTGCATGTAATCCTCTGCCTCTGCTGGAGAGAAGAAGAGGTGCCACAGGACATGAGGGACGCCAACATCGTCAAGCTGTTCACGAATAAAGGTGACAGGGGCGACTGCAACAATTACCGCGGAATCTCGCTCCTCAGCATTGTCTGAAAGCTGTTTGCTCGAATCACACTGAAGAGGCTCCAAGTACCTGTGGAGAGAGTCTCCCCAGAATTGCAATGCGGATTCCGAGCAAACAGGTCCACCATCGAGAATGGTCTTTTCCCTCAAACAACTGCAGGAGAAATGCAAAGAACAGAATCAGCCACTCTTTGTAGCCTTCATGGATCTGACGAAGACCTTCAACCCAGTCAGTAGAGATGGTCGGGTCGAGATCCTCCCCAAGATCGGATGCCCATCCAGGCTCTTCAGCATCACCAGATCCTTTCATGAGAACATGAAGGGCACCGTAGTCTTTGACGACTTAACATCAGATGCCTTCGACATCCGAAGCGGAGTATAGCAGGGCTGCATCCTGACTCAAACCCTATTCGGGATTTTCTTTGCAGTTATGCTGCATCACGCCCTCGGATCTGTCACAGTAGGCATCTACCTCCTGACCAGGTCGGACAGAAAATTCTTCAACCTCGCCAAGCTAAGAGCCAAGACTCTTAGCTGAGGTGTCTGCAGCGACTTCCTTTTTGCTGACGACGCAACCGTCATAGCCCACTCAGCTGAAGACCTCCAACGGTTCATGATCCGCTTCAGAAAACCCTGTCAAGCTTTTGGACTCACCATCAGCATGAAGAAAAAACAGGTCATGGGACAAGCAGTGGACTCCCCCACCTGATATCGGCATCTCCGATTATAAACTGGAAGTCGTTCACGACTTCGTGTACCTGGGCTCCACAATCTCTGACTCCCTCTCTTTCGACACGGAGCTAAACAAACGCATCGGTAAGACATCTACAACCATGTCCAGACTGTCAAAGAGAGTGTGGACCAACAATAAGCTGGCTGAGTATACAAAGATCCAGGTTTACAAAGCCTGCGACCTGAGCACTCTCCTATATTGCAGTGAGTCTTGGACACTCAGCACCCGTCAGGAAAGAAAGCTGAACGCCTACCACATCAGCTGCCTCCAACACATCTTGGACATCACCTGGCAGGACAAGGTGACAAACAACAGCGTCCTGGGGAAAGCTAGAATCACCAGCATGTACACAATGTTGAAGCAGAGATGAATACGCTGGCTCAGGCACGTGGTGCGAATGGGCGATGGCAGAATCCTCAAGGATCTCCTGTACGAATAGCTGATGCAGGGGGAAAATGTCCAACAGGCAAACCCCAGCTACGGTACAAAGACGTATGCAAGAAGGACCTGAAAGCCATGAACGTCGATCTTGCCACTTGGGAAACACTGGCCGCAGAGCGATCAATCTGGAAGCAGTCTATTCAGAAAGGTCTCTCCAAGTTCGAGGAATCACTTGCCAAACAATCGGAGGCAAAGAGACAGAAAAGAAAAACCGGTAGAAAGGAAGAAATACCAGAATCACACTATGTTTGAGCTCAGTATGGGATGAATTGCCATTCTCGGATTGGCCTCATCAGTCACACCAGACACTGCACCAGGATTGACAACCAGAGCGTAACTCCATAGTCTCCTGCAACTTTTTTTTATTTATATGTACAAGAGTTCTTACAGTTTTGTACGGTCACTAGTATGCGTAGTGTTTCAAGCAAGTCCTTAATACTATGTTTCATGGAATACGACCCCATGAAGAATCGTTTGCCTGCCTACTGAAGGATGCCTACCTATCAAAGGCCTTTCTCAGATCAATGAAGAGGCCAGTTGGGAACTCATTTTTGTCAAGGGCTGTGTAGATTATATTAAGCAAACTAATAATAGCACCATTGGTACTCTTTTGGTAACAGAAGCCAAACTGTCAGGGACTTGATATGTTGAGTTTTACAAAGTCGGATTAGAGCTGTTTGTAAATAATTTTTTTTTAATTTTTTTGAAAGTATATATAGATTTGATATTGGTCTGTACTTGCTTATATCTGCTGCCTTGCCTCCTTTATGAACTAGTGACACTTGCTTTTTTAAAGATATCAGGAAATGTATACCACAAGAGATTTGCTGAATAGCAGAGCTATGGGTAGTGCAAGAACGGGCAGCGCTCTTATATATCATAGATGGTATTGCACTAATGTTCCCAGCTCTGGTTTTTAAGTGAATGAATTATGGATATAATGTCTGTCAGGCTGACTGGTAAAAGGAGTTAGTAGTACTGAACAAATTAAATCAATTCTTACCTAAATTAAATCAATACTTTTCAACCGGTTATATTACATTTATGTAACAAGTTTGAGAGGTAAAAAGTGCAACTGATCCATCCCAAGAGTGATTTCCATGAGCTTACTTGCGGTGAGCCACAAATTGTTGCACTGATCATCACTTATATCCACACTACATTTACAATTAGCCGAGTGTGAATAAATCTAAATCCATACCTTGTAATACCTTGTAAGATTGTGTCTTGACAATCAGGATAGATTGTCAGGACAGACAATTTGCTGTCTTGACAGCAAAGCATCAATAGGGAACCTCATCAATGCACTTCATAATATAAACTGGAAATCTGAATTCTACATGACCTGGAAATCTGAATTCACAGATATAAATTTATTAGCCGACATATTTCTATCCAAAGCTTTAAGTCTCTATGACACACAGTGTCCTCTCCTCACAAAATAAGTAACTGCCAAAAGATTAAACAACCCCAGGCTCATAGGTGGCATACCTGGTTGATACCTGGTTGATGGGGTTCTGGGAGTTCATCTACTCCCCAAGCCCGGCCCGAGGCCAGACTTGACTTGTGAGAGTTTGGTCCACCAGGCTGTTGCTTGGAGCGGCCCGCAGGCCCACATACCCACCACAGCCCGGTTGGTCCGGCACTCCTTGAAGGAAACAATCTAGTTTCCTCTTGAAGATGTCCACGGTTGTTCCTGTAATATTTCTGATGCTTGCTGGTAGGACGTTGAACAACCGTGGACCTCTGATGTTCATGCAGTGATCTCTGATTGTGCCCATGGCACCTCTGCTCTTCACTGGTTCTATTCTGCATTTTCTTCCATGCCGTTCACTCCAGTACGTTGTTATTTTACTATGCAGATTTGGGACCTGTCCCTCCAGTATTTTCCATGTGTATATTATTTGATATCTCTCTCGTCTCCTTTCTAGTGAGTACATTTGGAGAGCTTTGAGACGATCCCAATAATTTAGGTGCTTTATCTCGTCTATGCGTGTCGTATATGTTCTCTGTATTCCTTCAATTTCAGCAATCTCTCCTGCTCTGAAGGGGGAAGTGAGTACCGAGCAGTACTCAAGACGGGACAACACAAGTGATTTGAAGAGAGCAACCACTGTGATGAGATCTCTGGACTTGAAGGTTCTCGTAATCCATCCTATCATTTTTCTGGCTGACGCAATACTTGCTTGGTATGCTCCCTAAACGTTAGGTCGTCGGACATCATTATTCCCAAATCCTTGACATGCTGTTTTCCTACTATGGGCAGATTCGATTGTGTTTTGTACCCTGTATTATGTTTAAGATACTCATTTTTGCCGTATCTGAGTACCTGGAATTTATCACCGTTAAACATCATGTTATTTTCTGCTGCCCAATCGAAAACTTTGTTAATATCTGTTTGTAGTTTATCAATGTCTTCAGCAGAGGTAATTTTCATGCTGATTTTTGTATCATCTGCAAACGATGACACGAAGCTGTGTCTTGTGTTTTTGTCTATGTCGGATATGAGAATAAGGAACAGCAGTGGTGCAAGGACTGTACCTTGAGGTACAGAGCTTTTAACTGCGCTCGGACTCGATTTTACTTGATTGACTGTTACTCTTTGTGTTCTGTTCGACAGGAAATTGAGTATCCAGCGTCCTACTTTACCAGTTATACCCATTGACCTCATTTTGTGTGCAATCACTCCATGGTCACATTTGTCGAATGCCTTTGCAAAATCAGTGTATATGACATCTGCATTATGTTTTTCCTCTAATGCCTCCGTGATTTTGTCATAGTGGTCAAGTAGCTGTGAGAGGCATGATCTTCCTGCTCTAAATCCATGTTGGCCTGGATTGTGGAGGTCATTGGTTTCCATGAATCTAGTGACCTGACTCCTAATCACTCTCTCAAATACTTTTATTATGTGGGACGTTAGTGCAACTGGTCTTTAATTCTTTGCCAATGCTTTGCTACCACCCTTGTGTAGAGGGGCAATGTCTGCTGCTTTAAGCGCATCTGGTATCTCCCCTGTGTCCAAGCTCTCCCTCCACACTATACTGAGTGCCTGTGCTACTGGCACTTTGCATTTCTTTATAAATATTGAATTCCATGAGTCTGGACCCGGGGCTGAGTGCATGGGCATATTGTCAATTTCTCTTTCAAAATCTGCCACGCTCGTGCTGATATCAGTTATATTTACAAGTGTTTGAGTATCATTCATAGAGAAAGAGTCCGAATCTTCCACTTTCATGCTGAGTATCTGAGTGCTAACATGTCTTCATACTGCTTTTTTAGGATTTCACTAATTTCTTTGTCATCCTCTGTGTATGTACCTTCGCTAGTACGAATAGGTCCAATACTGGCAGTGGTTTTCGCTTTTGATTTAGCATATGTGAAGAAATATTTTGGGTTTTTCTTTATTTCTTGAATTGCTTTCTGTTCTAGTTGCCTTTCTTCAATCTGATAAGAATGCCTCAGTCTCTGTTCGATTTCTTCAATCTCCCTGTTTAAATTATTTCTTCTCTGTATGGAAAGTCGTGTATGCTTAAGCATTTCCGTTAATTTCTTCCTCCTTTTGTAATGTCGTCTGCGTTCTCTTTCTACATTGGACCTCTTTCTGGCTTTCCTCAAAGGAACATGTTTCAGACAGACTTCATATGCTTCAAAAGTCAGTTTTTCTATTCCTTGTGTAGGATTTTTATTAGGACATTTTCCCATTGAATGTTTATAAGTTCCCTGTTTATTTTCTCCCAGTCTATCCTTTTATTATTAAAATTGAATTTATTGAATAGCCCTTCTCGCTTGTTGATTCTCTTGGGCCTACTACCGTTATTAATGTTAGTTTGCACTTCAATGAGCTTGTGGTCCGAGTACGTAGTGTCTGAGACAGTAATGTCTCTGATTAGCTCCTCATTGTTCGTGAATATCAAGTCCAGCGTGTTTTCGTTCCTAGTTGGTTCTGTAATCTACTGACTGAGCGAGAATTTGTCACAGAATCTCAGTAGTTCTCTGACATGTGGTTGGTTATTTCCAGGTTGACTTATTGCTATAATGTTATTGTTTACTATTCTCCATTTTAAACTGGGTAGATTGAAGTCTCCAAGGAAGATGATGTCTGGTACTGGGTTTGCTAGGTTATCAAGGATATTCTCTATTTTGTGGATCTGTTCAGTGAATTCCTCAACTGTTGCATCTGGAGGTTTGTATATTAAAATAATAAGTAGATTCATATTTTCTACCTTGATTCCAAGTATCTCTACCACCTCATTGGACGAGTTCAGGAGCTCTGTGCATGCCAGCTCCTCTTTAATATACAGACCTACTCCTCCACTTGACCTAGTTACTCTGTCACATCTATATAGATTATAATTAGGGATCCAGATTTCACTATCCATGTGGTCCTTTGTGTGGGTTTCTGTAAATGCTCCAAATATTGAGTTCGATTCTATTAGGAGGCCATTTATGAACTTAACTTTATTTCTTGATTTTGGTTTCAAGCCTTGTATGTTTGCAAATATGAATGATTTCCCACATTGCGTGTCACTTCTGGTGGGCTTTGGTAGTTCTCCCCCCACTCTACCCAGGTCCAGGGTGTGTTGTTTGGGTAGTGATTCGTCCAGTGTTGGTAGTAGGACGGGTGTTGTGTGGTGTAGTACCTGTGTGCGTGTTGATACTTTGTATTCCAGTTTACTTACTAAGTTTACTTTACTTAGGCATACTTAAAGCAATTAACAAGAAACATGAATATGATAAAAAAAATGGATTGGCCTAGTTACAAAAGAAGAGTTAAGAGATACTCATCAATGCTTACTAACATAATGCAAAGAGCCAAACTTTCCTTTTATGAAAAAAGATTTAAAGAAGGAAAAGGAAATATAAAAAGTATATGGGAAGCCATCTCTAACATCCTAAGATCTAAACAACAGTCACATAACAAGCAGATAAAACTCTCCAAGGATTGTTACACACTTGCAACAAACTTAGAAACGGCAACTGAATTTAATATCTTATTTTCATCAATTGGTGTATGTTACATGCTACGCATCTGAATAATGTTCATGTTTCCATCAGTTAATCATGCTCTCATTTGCCTATCAAACATCCATTGCATACCAGATATTGTGGGGAAAACCTGACTCCAATAACTAATAACTTGTTTAAGGCTCTGAGACCCAGTAACTAATAATTAAATAAATATATATATATACTTCGATAGCTATGAAGGACCACCACCTTTTGAGAAAAAGTGGAAAACAAAGAGACAATGGAAAAAACTGATCCTAGGAACTAGTGTCCTATGGATCTTGGTAAAACTGTAATGCTTATATGAATGGAGTCAAATTAACTACACAAAATTGGGGGGTTACATGCTAAAAGATTAATACATCCCTAGCATTATTCTGGTGCTGGTTCTTCACCAGAGTAAATCAAATGTGGAAATCAATAAATGTAGAATATAATATTGATGGAGGTAAATGCACCTCAATATACTACTGAAATGTTGAACAGCGTCAGTAAATCAAAGGGTTAGTATAATTGATCTCTTTAAGAGATCACTACTGTAACTATGGAGTTATTGCTACTGATGGAAAAATGGACAGCTTAGCTGTGAAACTAAGAAGTAGTCGGTTGCTACACTCCACCGACGACGTGTTGCCTAGGGTAAATTGTTGCCCAGAACGGTGGGGAAGCCTAGCACCTCGGTTGAAGTCGCCTTGGTACTGAAAGGCAATTACATTGTAGATATCTTCTACACAATAGGTAATTACATTTACATCCTAAATCATGAGGATGACGGTAGTAAATTATCAGCTAACGTCTGAACAATTTGTATCATAGAAATAAACCGATAATCATCTAATTAGATGGTAAATTTAATTAAGACACGTACTATATTTTGTTGGTTTGCATTCGGCCTAACGACTGCTAGCCTAAATGTTAATAGTGGCCACATAATAACAAAAAGGGTAAACTTAGCAGCCGAGCCTCGTGTCGTTGATGTGAAGACTTGAGCAATTCTTCGTCCTCCAGCTGCTGCTTGAAAGACGTTGACTCTGGAGATGCTCGTATAATAATCTATGACACGGCTATGTTGTGCCAGATAACGTGGCACCGCTCAACTGATTGTGGGAGCGAAATAAATAGGTCAATCACAACTCTGCTACACGCTCTTAATGGCGTCCGTGCTCTCCTTCACGTGTCACGTCAAGTGACGCTCTCCCTTCTTCCTCCTGCTCCTTATTGAGCATGCGCGGCTTTCGAGCGTAAATGAATATGTATTTATCGCAATTGACTAAGGAAGGAAGAGGTAATAACAAGTATTAATATCACATTAAATTCTTCTGTGATAAAATAAAAGTTCTAGTAACATAAATTGGCTTACTAAAAGTTGTGCAGCCAATCGAGGAATTTAAAGTAAATTCATTTGCATCAAAGTAATTTCCTCTAGAATACTTAAATGTTAGTTAAATAAGGGAGCTCCAGTAAGTAATAGTATACTACGAAATCAAACTTAACTATTTTTAGTAAATGAAATGATAAACTGGACTCTTGTTATAAATCCAACTAAATGTGGAGAAAATTCATGTTGCTGCCTGTTGTTCCTCACGTACTAGGAAGAATTTGGCAATGAATAAATCATGATAATGATTAAATCTATAAGTTAGTAATTTTAGTAATACTTTGG
>WNGS01072597.1:0-11418 GCA_020271785.1 Procambarus virginalis | reverse complement strand
TGGGTGACTGAGGAACCGTTTACTCATACTATAGTGATGTAGTAGGCCCATTCCTAGAACCAACCCCCTCCCGTTTAGCCCGTTGACGCCGTGAGGGGGCTTAGTGGGCGACTGCCGGAGTGTGATGCTCCTGGGACAGTTCTCTGTCCTTTGTGGCCTTGTGCTCCTGCTGCTGTCCTCTCGAATTGTGCTGAACAACTTTTCCTTTTCCTTCTGTTTCGTTTTCTTCCCCCTCTTCTCCTATCGCTTGTCGTTTCCTGCCGACCTCTTGCTTGTTTTGGATTATTCCTTTGGACTCTCTCTATTTGACGCCTGGGTGCTTGAGGAGGCATACTCTTGCACCCGTAGAACTGTAGTACCCAACGTCTCAAGCGAGGGAAACTTTTATTGTCAATCCCCTTCCGTCGCTGAACTCGATCTCGACCGACTGACGATTCTTAAGGTGGCGTTTGTGGGGCATATACTCACGACACACCCTAGGGGGCCCCGCATGATCAGCGATAACTCCTGTTGGGTGTCCTGCCTCTAATTGTGGCTCCATGGTGGGTATGGGGGGCACATCGTGAATGAATTTCTCACTCTTCGTCCATATGTCATTGAATGTTTCTGTTGTACCCTCTCAAGCTCGTGGGGTGGGTGACCAGCCCCCGAGTCAGCATGTCTTGGAAGACCAGGCTCTGTGGCCTCCGCTGTGTTGGGCCCCGACCTTGCTCCTCCTCTGACTGTCCTGACTTCCTCCCCCAGCTCCCCTCCCTCCTCTGTGGTTGGGTCGAGCCTCCAGCCCCCAGTGGTGACCACTTCGTCCCCTGGTGCGGCTAAGTCTCTCGTTGTGACTACTGCGCCTTTTGTCCTCTCTCTCTGGGGATTCTCAACGCCGTCAACGCCACGGCCGCACTCGCTCGTCTCCTTCCTGTACTGATGCGTATCAGGCCTTGTTTGGTCCTGCTTCATGGGCCAAATATTTTGATCTCCTCCCTCTTGATTCTGCGTCTCCTGAAGATTTCTCCCTCCATCGGCATCTTGTGATTCCGTGGATGCGTCTGTTACCTTCAACCACACTCGTCTCGGTGCACGTGTCGTTGCTGCTCTTCTCAGGATGCAGCTTCCCGCTTGGCTGCCTTATCTTGCCTTGGTGAGATCCCTGTTAGGGTCTCAAGAACACTCGGTTGAATGCCAGTGTTGGCACTATTCTCCTTCCGCCATGTTGCAACCGTGTTCGGAATCTGCAGGACTGCCACGATGACATTCGGCATATCCTGATGCCCAAGCCATTCTGTCCTCAAGGTTGACTCGTTTCTAGTACGGGTGTGGATGGTCCTAGGGGATGGGACCCCGGACTAGGAGTAAAGCTGGGAAACAGGTAAAAATTAGTGTAGGCGACGACAGTGATGCCCGGCCACCCCATCCATCGATGTTGTGCGTTGATGGACTCGTCATGATGGTGCGACTCTTGGTGACTGTGTCGGACTGTGGCTGTCTGGTGTTTAAGGTTTGACTGTCCCTCCCACCGTCCGCACCACTCTCCCTCCCTCATCTCTCCATCTATCTTTGCTGTCTTCGTTATCGGTTCCTAATCATTTTTGAGAGCGGGGAGCCCACTTTCCCCGCCCCAACACGTACGTGTAAGGTAATTGAAGTAGAAGACTCATGACTCCTCGCCGCGTGGTTCGGGGTTAAACACGGTTTACGGCTTAATTTTTTTCCTTCTCCAATATTAATGAACTTTTTTCAAATGATTTGCTGATCAGTTATACCACGATGACAGCCAGATGATGGATATCCTGACTTGATGTGGTGCAGCGTCGGGTTATGTATGACATGTCTGCTGTCTTTGATTTATACAGAGAAATCATTTCCTTGGCTGATGGAAATAGTACACAAATTCTACAGGGACGTTGTGTACTATCAGCACTCTCTAAAGGACACGAGGCCAAGCCGTCCCTAAAGGACACGAGGCCAACCGTCCCTAAAGGACACGAGGCCAAGCCGTCCCTAAAGGACACGAGGCCAAGCCGTCCCTAAAGGACACGAGGCCAAGCCGTCCCTAAAGGACACGAGGCCAAGCCGTCCCTAAAGGACGAGGCCAAGCCGTCCCTAAAGGACACGAGCCAAACCGTCCCTAAAGGACACGAGGCCAAACCGTCCCTAAAGGACACGAGGCCAAGCCGTCCCTAAAGGACACGAGGCCAAGCCGTCCCTAAAGGACACGAGGCCAAGCCGTCCCTAAAGGACACGAGGCCAAGCCGTCCCTAAAGGACACGAGGCCAAGCCGTCCCTAAAGGACACGAGGCCAAGCCGTCCCTAAGGACACGAGGCCAAGCCGTCCCTAAAGGACACGAGGCCAAGCCGTCCCTAAAGGACACGAGGCCAAGCCGTCCTAAAGGACACGAGGCCAAGCCGTCCCTAAAGGACACGAGGCCAAGCCGTCCCTAAAGTACATGAGGCCAAGCCGTCCTTATGTCCGAAGACCCTAGCTGAGGAAGGGACCATGCACGGCCACGTTGTTTTCAGTGATCTGGAAGAGCTAATCGTGTCTCCCTAGCCTGCCTCCTCCTGCCACCTGGAGCAGGACCATCGTAGCCTCGACCTCAGAAGCAGCTCTTGCTTTTCCTTCACGAAAAATTCACGACAGATCTACGGTGAAGATGTAGAAGGGAGTGTTGATGGAGAGTGGGTGGGTGTTGGTGAAGGTGAGACAGCGGGCACGCACGTGAGGGAGACGGATTGTGAGTAGGGGAGGGTTGTCAGGGGTGGAGTGGGTGGTGGAGAGTTGAGGTGGGAGTGGGTATGTTTGTGATGGTGAGGGTTATCTTGAGAGGATTTCGGGGCATAGCGTCCCCGCGGCCCGGTCCTCGACCAGGCCTCCCTTTTGTTCCCCCCCCCCCCCCAAGAAACAGCTGTCAAACTCCCAGGTACCTATTTACTGCTAAGTAACAGGGGGCATCGCAAAACTAACAGGAACATCAGGGTGAAAGAAACATAATTGCCCATTTGTCTCGGCCTCCACCGGGGATCGAACCCGAAACCTCAGGACTACGAATCTGAAGCGCTGTCCACTCAGCTGCCAGGCGCCCCTAGCTGGTATGAGAGAGGACCGGGGAAGGTTGTGAAGAGGAAGGTTTGTGAGAGTGGGCTGTGAGTGAGGGTGGGAAAGGTAGAGGCAGGCAAGGTACAAGAGTGGTCCACCAGACTGCCTCAGGGCTCATCAGGGTTACCGGGGAATGAAAGGACAAAACTTGCTGGAGACCCCTTGGCGGGAGAAGGCGCGGGCAACAAGGACACGTGTGGAAGGTGGTTTTCCAAACATGTGTGTCCCTTTGGTCACGATGCTGAGGCCCGCCTGCCCGCCCACACCCACCACTTATCGTGGTCTTAAAGTTCGCGTTTAGCTGCCCGTTAGCCTCCTCGTTGGGTGAAATTTGTGGTGTCCTGATTCATGGTGGTTGCATTCTAGGCGTTGATTGCACTCTTACTTGAGATAAAGTGTGAGTAGCAAGGCAGGGTATCATGTTGAGGGGTGATGGCTCTGGTGGGGCAGGATCGGTGCTCTCAATTTTCCCGAGTAATTAGTAGTGTGTGTGAGGACCCGACGCGTCTCCTTCATTGTTTCTCTCACAAAGACGATGATGACCGGACTCTGGCAGCCTCAACCTCAGTTTGTCTTCGCCTTTCTCACCTTTCCCATATCACTCTACATTTCCTATATCGTCCTGGTATCAAGTCTGGTGTCAACCTCTGGAGCCCCTGGAGATTAGAGCCACCACAATAGCTTAATAACAAACATGCCAGTATACTTTAGTCCTGAACATACGTCAGAACTAAAGTAAACTCTTGGTGTATACACCAAGAAGCGGGGTACACCTCTCTGTGTGCATGTCCTCGTCATAGCATCATTTCCCATTTCTCTACTGTTGACCTTGTTATTCACCTTCATTTTCATCCTTACGGCGTGTCTGTTATTAACTGTCATTGGTTTGTGCACCGGTACAGTCGCGCACCAAGCCAGGTCAGGTGCACGTGTCTGGCCTGCACCAAGCCAGGTCCAGGTGCACGTGTCTGGCCTGCACCAAGCCAGGTCCAGGTGCACGTGGTCTGGCCTGCACCAAGCCAGGTCCAGGTGCACATGTCTGGCCTGCATCAAGCCAGGTCCAGGTGCACGTGTCTGGCCTGCACCAAGCCAGGTCCCACACGCGCATTTGGGTTCGCGTGTGAGTTGTCGTCCAGACAGTGTAGACACCTGGGTACGAATGTGAGTGGTCGTCTCACACAGTTCGGGCGCCTGGGTACGTGTTGAGTGGTCGTCTTTGAGCGGCCCGAGTAGAGGTGCTAGTCAACATTATGATGGGCTGTGAAATCTGCCTCGCCCCTTGCACCCCCGAGATGGGCGTAGGGAGCGGCCGGGGGTCGTGGGCTCCCCTGACGTGTGCCGGTGTGGGTGGAGGGATGCAACGCCCGCCTGCAGGGGCGTGAGGATACTCCAGCACAAGGAGGAGCGTTTTTAAGTCGATTCTGGTGGACGGCAGATAACCAAAGTCGTCTTGCTGTGTGCACCAGAGGCTGAGACCCGCCGTGAGCAGCACCCCTACTCGTGTGTGCGTGCTTGCTGGCATCCCCAGGCGTGTGTGCGTGCATGCTGGCATCCCCAGGCGTGTGTGCGTGCATGCTGGCATCCCCAGGCGTGTGGCGTGCATGCTGGCATCGCCAGGCGTGTGTGCGTGCATGCTGGCATCCCCAGGCGTGTGTGCGTGCATGCTGGCATCGCCAGGCGTGTGTGCGTGCATGCTGGCATCGCCAGGCGTGTGCACTTCCTGTACAGTAAATACGCTACTCTCAAAACACATTATCAGGTTCTCTCATTACTTTCAAAAAAACTGTAGCGAATTTCCTGATATAGTCTTCTAAATGGCCTCTTTAACAGTATGGTAATTACTAAGACCAAGGGTTAACATAAGCATGTACAGCAGTTATCGTATATCAACGCTAGAAATACTGGTGCCTTACGGGAGTAAAGTCCACACAGCCCGTCAGCCGGCTTTATTCCGGCTGGGCAAGATGTCTTCTCTAATTAAAACACGTTGTTGCGGATGGGTCTGTGTGCTTTAAGCCTGATCAAAGCGAGATATACAGGTGCATATTGCTCGTGGGATTATGGGTTGCGTGAAATCAATTTGAGAAATGGGTAAAAAATGCGACCCTTGAAGGGAGATTCCAGGGTGGGTAATGAAGTCCCTTCATATTCATTTCTGAAACTAATGACACGTTCTGGTCTCTAATTGTTGCCGCTGCAACCCGGCCCAGTTCTCTAGGAGTTGCAACACAATTATCTCCAGACTCGTTCCCAGTAGCCCCCGTCCTGGGTGATGACCATCCCCACCTGACCCCCTCCTCCCCACTCTAGACCCCAGCAGCCCCCGCCTTGGGTGAATGTAAGTTATTTACTGGCCGCTGTGTATTCACATTAAGTGTTAACCATCAAGTGTAATATTTAATATTCCGCGTTCTGTTACTGTTCTTGGCCAGCCCCCAGTGTGGCAGGGGGACACGCACCAGCCCCCAGTGTGGCAGGGGGACACGCACCAGCCCCCAGTGTGGCAGGGGGACACGCACCAGCCCCAGTGTGGCAGGGGGAGACGCACCAGCCCCCAGTGTGGCAGGGGGAGACGCACCAGCCCACAGTGTGGCAGGGGGACACGCACCAGCCCCCAGTGTGGCAGGGGGAGACGCACCAGCCCCCAGTGTGGCAGGGGGACACGCACCAGCCCCCAGTGTGGCAGGGGGACACGCACCAGCCCCCAGTGTGGCAGGGGGACACGCACCAGCCCCCAGTGTGGCAGGGGGACACGCACCAGCCCCCAGTGTGGCAGGGGGAGACGCACCAGCCCCCAGTGTGGCAGGGGGAGACGCACCAGCCCACAGTGTGGCAGGGGGAGACGCACCAGCCCACAGTGTGGCAGGGGGAGACGCACCAGCCCACAGTGTGGCAGGGGGAGACGCACCAGCCCCCAGTGTGGCAGGGGGACACGCACCAGCCCCCAGTGTGGCAGGGGGACACGCACCAGCCCCCAGTGTGGCAGGGGGACACGCACCAGCCCCCAGTGTGGCAGGGGGACACGCACCAGCCCACAGTGTGGCAGGGGGACACGCACCAGCCCCCAGTGTGGCAGGGGGACACGCACCAGCCCACAGTGTGGCAGGGGGAGACGCACCAGTCCCCAGTGTGGCAGGGGACACGCACGAGCCCACAGTGTGGCAGGGGGAGACGCACCAGCCCACAGTGTGGCAGGGGGACACGCACCAGCCCACAGTGTGGCAGGGGGACACGCACCAGCCCACAGTGTGGCAGGGGGAGACGCACCAGTCCCCTTGTTAAACATCAGAGGTCCGCGGTTGTTCAACGTCCTCCCAGCGACTATAAGAAATATTGCCGGAACAACCGTGGACATCTTCAAGAGAAAACTGGACTGTTTCCTAAGAGAAGTCCCGGATCAGCCGGGCTGTGGTGGGTATGTGGCTCTGCGGGCCGCTCCAAGCAACAGCCTGGTGGATCAAACTCTCACAAGTCGAGCCTGGCCTCGGGCCGGGCTTGGGGAGTAGAAGAACTCCCAGAACCCCATCAACCAGGTATCAACCAGGTATCAGTGTGGCAGGGGGACACGCACCAGCCCCCAGTGTGGCAGGGGGAGACGCACCAGCCCACAGTGTGGCAGGGGGACACGCACCAGCCCACAGTGTGGCAGGGGGACACGCACCAGCCCACAGTGTGGCAGGGGGAGACGCACCAGCCCACAGTGTGGCAGGGGGAGACGCACCAGCCCACAGTGTGGCAGGGGGAGACGCACCAGCCCCAGTGTGGCAGGGGGACACGCACCAGCCCACAGTGTGGCAGGGGGACACGCACCAGCCCCCAGTGTGGCAGGGGGAGACGCACCAGCCCCCAGTGTGGCAGGGGGAGACGCACCAGCCCACAGTGTGGCAGGGGGACACGCACCAGCCCACAGTGTGGCAGGGGGAGACGCACCAGCCCCCAGTGTGGGAGGGGGACACGCACCAGCCCACAGTGTGGCAGGGGGAGACGCACCAGCTCACAGTGTGGCAGGGGGACACGCACCAGCCCACAGTGTGGCAGGGGGAGACGCACCAGCCCCCAGTGTGGCAGGGGGACACGCACCAGCCCCCAGTGTGGCAGACGTCTGGTAAAGTGGCAGACGTCTGATATAGTGGCAGGCGTCTGGTATAGTGGCAGACGTCTGATAAAGTGGCAGACGTCTGATAAAGTGGCAGACGTCTGGTATAGTGGCAGACGTCTGGTATAGTGGCAGACGTCTGGTATAGTGGCAGACGTCTGGTATAGTGGCAGGCGTCTGATATAGTGGCAGACGTCTGGTATAGTGGCAGACGTCTAGTATAGTGGCAGACGTCTGATATAGTGGCAGACGTCTGATATAGTGGCAGGCGTCTGGTGTAGTGGCAGACGTCTGGTGTAGTGGCAGACGTCTGGTATAGTGGCAAACGTCTGGTATAGTGGCAGACGTCTGATAAAGTGGCAGACGTCTGATAAAGTGGCAGACGTCTGATAAAGTGGCAGACGTCTGATAAAGTGGCAGACGTCTGGAAAAGTGCAAACCCATTTAATGTAAAATGTTAAACCCATTTAACATTTTGACAAGACGCAAATATATAATAAAAAAGCGCACTGTTTGATGAAGGAGAGACAGAGGCGTCGTAGCACTCCGCCTCGTACTCCCTTATACGCATACACCACTTCTCTCCCTGTGGTAATTATATCTTCAAATTCTTTATTATTACAACAGTACCCACCCTTGCGCTTCTCTTGACTTTTCCCGCCATCTTTATATTCTGATTTTTCTTCACTTTCTCTTCATGTTGTTCATTACCATTGTGTTTACCTCTTCAGTTTCTTTGTATCTTGTGTCTGAGCTCGAGCCGGGTACCAAGATACAGGTGCGTCTCCTGTTTTATAATCTACCATTGATTATTCGCCTTTATATATGGTTCTCCTTGTTAATTTGGCCACGTAAATACATTTTTCTTGTCCCGCTCGTCGCTCTTAATATAATTCTGTGAAACACAAGTATGAACGGATAACGTGGAGAGCATTCCGTGAGTGTCTTGTGTTGCTCCGCTATAATGGGCAGGAGACGGGCGAGGCGTGAGGAGAGTGACCTCAACACAGCATCACTACCTGCTTAGCAAGGCGAATATTCTTAAGACGGTACTTGGCAGGGATTTGCATAATGTGTTGGATATGAACACACAAAAGCGAGCGAGAAACACCTGGGGTTTGGAGATGATTACATTCGTATATCGCGAAGAGATGACTGGCCAGGCTGAGGAAGGCAGTACTCGGTCCCTCTGAAGCCTGAGAAGGGCCGGCTTGTGTTATGTGGGAGAGTAAGTAAGTAATTATCAAAGAAGGCACCAAGCCGAGAAGGCTATGTGGGAGAGTGGCGTTGGCTATCTGGGTTGTTGAGCCAGCATTTCTCAGCAGTAGTCTGAGGAATGATGCAGGCACACAAACGCACGCACGCCTTCACACACACACATACACGCCTTCACACACACATACACGCCTTCACACACACATACACGCCTTCACACACACATACACGCCTTCACACACACATACACGCCTTCACACACACATACACGCCTTCACACACACATACACGCCTTCACACACACACACACCACACACACACACACACACACACACACACACACACACACACACACACACACACACACACACACACACAAGGGGCACACGCACTAGGGGACACAGGTGGAAACTGAGTGCCCAAATGAGCCACATAGATATTAGAAAGAACTTTTTTAGTGTCAGAGTGGTTGACAAATGGAATGCATTAGGAAGCGATGTGGTGGAGGCTGACTCCATACACAGTTTCAAGTGTAGATATGATAGAGCCCAATAGGCTCAGGAAACTGTACACCTGTTGATTGACGGTTGAGAGGCGGGACCAAAGAGCCAGAGCTCAACCCCCGCAAGCACAACTAGGTGAGTACACACACACACACACACACACACACACACACACACCACACACACACACACACACACACACACACACACACACACACACACGCCACATACACACACACACACACGCACCCCCCACCTCCCACACATACGCGCGCCTATAAGACCCAGACATGAGTTCGATAGGAACAACATAGCAACGGATCCAGACTCTCAGTCATGGGCGATTTCAACCATAGAAGGTAGACTGGGAGATTGGAGACCCACATGGAGGTGCAGATACATGGAGAGCTAAATTCTTAGAAGTGGCAATCAGAAACTTTCTGAGCTAACATGTCAAGGGGACCCACAAGTATGAGAGGCAATGACGAACCAGCTAGACTTGACCTGGTATTCACCTTGAATGAGTCAGACATAAGGGAAGTCACACATGAAGCCCACTGGGAATGAATTCAGTGTCAGAGTAGTTAACGAATGGAATGCTATAGGCAGTGATGTGATGGAGGGAGACTCCATACACAGTGCCAAATTTAGATTTGATAGAGCCCAATAGGCTCCAGCCTATTGGGCTCCAGCTTTACAACTGGTGTAAACTGTACACCAGTTGATTGACAGTTAAGAGGCGGGACCAAAGAGCCAGAGTTCAACCCCCGCAACCACAACTAGGTGAGTACACACAAGCCAAGCCTCTGTCCTCAGCAGGGAGGTAGTTCCTTCCTCCCGGAACCCCAGTAACCAGCCAGCACCAAGTACTAAGTTTCTTTAATATTATAATAGTCTAATTTACCGGACACGTTTCTTGCCTCTCTGCTTTTGTATGTGCTTCTCTCGTCTGTTCGTCGTTATCGTCCATGTTCGCCGTTATCGTCCATGTTCGCCGTTATCGTCCTTGTTCATCGCTATCGTCCTTTTTCATCCTCGTCCTCCTACACAGGGGACACCTTTCCATTTTGACACGCAGGTCGGACCTCTATTTAACATAGCTTGAAGCTTTTCTACCACTTCCCGACTACACCTTCCAGCTTTACCATGTCCACACGCCCGGCCAGGATCCCCTTGCCTGATGCTACCATTACTTCAATAATCAGTGCTCTAGTGAACTACGAAAACTACTAGTATGTAAATTCAACCTCACCTCTTGTCTCCCTCTCATCAGTCACACTCCGCGCTGCTCTGCTGTGAAACTGCACGCCCTCCTCTTCTCCCCCCCTCTCACTCAGGCTCCAGCTGCCCGAGTAAGGGAACACCGGACATTTACACATCGATATTCTTCTTGCATACGCATAAAGCCTGGTCTGCATACGAGGCAGTGTCAGCAGCATCGGGGGAATTTAACTTGTTACAAACTTTAAGCAATAAAGAAATTGTACTGCATAAGAAACTGGGTCGTAGCGATGCCTTCTAGGACTTGTAGAAAGGCACTCAGGGTTATAATGCAGGCAGAAAATATTGTTAGGTTCCCAGTTGTAAGAGGTGAAAGAGGTTAGATAGCAGAGTACTAGCAAGCAAGCAAAGAAATATAGTTTTAGTGCACTTTGTGGACGAACAGTAGACTACGCTTAGTGTTTGTGTGCCCGCGTTGGTGTTTGTGTGTCCGCGTTGGTGTTTGTGTGCCCGCGTTGGTGTTTGTGTGTCCGCGTTGGTGTTTGTGTGTCCGCGTTGGTGTTTGTGTGTCCGCGTTGGTGTTTGTGTGCCCGCGTTGGTGTTTGTGTGTCCGCGTTGGTGTTTGTGTGTCCGCGTTGGTGTTTGTGTGCCCGCGTTGGTGTTTGTGTGTCCGCGTTGGTGTTTGTGTGTCCACGTTGGTGTTTGTGTGTCCGCGTTGGTGTTTGTGTGTCCACATTGGTGTTTGTGTGTCCACATTGGTGTTTGTGTGTCCACGTTGGTGTTTGTGTGTCCACGTTGGTGTTTGTGTGTCCACGTTGTTGTTTGTGTGTCCACGTTGGTGTTTGTGTGTCCACGTTGGTGTTTGTGTGTCCACATTGGTGTTTGTGTGTCTTCATTGGTGTTTGTGTGTCCACGTTGGTGTTTGTGTGTCCACGTTGGTGTTTGTGTGTCCACATTGGTGTTTGTGTCCGCGTTGGTGTTTGTGTGTCCGCGTTGGTGTTTGTGTGTCCACATTGGTGTTTGTGTGTCCGCGTTGGTGTTTGTGTGTCCGCGTTGGTGTTTGTGTGTCCGCGTTGGTGTTTGTGTGTCCACGTTGGTGTTTGTGACTGTGCCCACCGATTTTTTTGTATGTAGGTGTCAGCCAGGGTGGATACACATGTGTAGTCCCACACCAGCTGTCTGCCCCTCTTCCAGGGATATATTGTGATGTCATCTGGGCGAGATGCAGGGATATACATGTATATATATGAAGCCCCCTGGGAATGAATTCATTGTCAGAGTAGTTAACGTATATA
>WNGS01072590.1:0-13290 GCA_020271785.1 Procambarus virginalis | reverse complement strand
CTCGTTGATGCCGTTAGGGGGGCTTAGTGGGGGGCTGTCGGAGTGTGATGCTCCTTGGGACAGTCCTCTGTCCTTTTCTAGCCTTGTGCTCCTGCTGCCATCCTCTCCAATTATGCTAAGCACCTTTTCCTTTTCCTTCTGTTTCGTTTTTCTCCCCCTCTTCTCCTATCTGCTTGTCGTTTCCTGCCGACCTTTTGCTTGTTTTGGTTCTTTCTTTGGACTTCTTCTATTTTGACGCCCGGGTGCTTGAGGAGGCATACTCTTGCACCCGTAGAACTGTAGTACATGACGTCTCGAGCGAGGGGAACCTTTTATTGTCAATCCCCCTTTCGTCGCTGAACCCGATCTCAACGGACAGACGGTTCTTAAGGTGGCATTTGTGGGGCGTATACTCACGACGCACCCCTAGGGGGCCCCGGCATGATCGGCGATAGCTTCCTGTTGGGTGTCCTGCCCCTAATTGTGGCTCCATGGTGGGTATGGGGGCACATTCGTGGATGAATTTCTTTCTCTTCGTCTATATGTTGATAAATGTTTCTGTTGTACCCTCTCAGGCTCGTGGGGTGGGCGACCAAGCTCCCGAGTCGGCCTGTATTGGAAGACCAGGCTCTGTAGCTCCTTCTGCGTTGGGCCCTGACCTTGCTCCTCCTTTGACCATCCTGACTTCTTCCCCCAGCTCCCCTCCCTCTTCTGTGGTTGGGTCGAGCTTCCAGCCCCCAGTGGTGACCACTTCGTCCCCTGGTGCGGCTTAGTCTCGTTGTGACTACTGCGCCTTTTGACCCCTCTCTCTCTGGGGGTTCTCAACGCCGTTCGCACTCCGGCCGCACTCGCTCGATTCCTTCCCGTACTGACGCGTATCAGGCCTTGTTTGGTCCCGCTTCATGGGCCAAATACTTTGATCTCCTCCCTCTTCATTCTGCGCCTCCTGACGATTTCTCCCTCCATCGGCATCTTGTTGACTCCGTGGATGCGTCTGTTACCTTCAACCCCACTCGTCTCGGTACACGTTGCTGCTCCTTCTCAGGATGCAGCTTCCCGCTTGGCTGCTTTATCTTGCCTTGGCGAGATCCCTGTTCAGGTCTCCAAGAACGTTCGGATGAATGCCAGTTTTGGCACTATTCTCCTCCCGCCCCATGTTGCAACCGGTATTCGGAATCTGCAGGATTGCCACGATGATATACGGCATATCCTTGATGCCCAAGACCATTCTGTCCTCCAGGTTGACTCATTTACTCGTCCCCCTCGTTTGTCGTCGCCGTCAATCCCTTCGTGTTGTGAAGATCACCTTTGATGGTAGGACCCTTCCATCGTCTGTCATTCTTGCTGGTGCCAGGTGCTCTGTCCAGGAGTATATTCCTTCTCCTCGGCTTTGTAACAAGTGCTGGAGGTTTGGTCATGGTGCCCTCCGCTGCTCTGGGACTGTCTCTCTCTGTCCTTTGTGTGGGGGTGAAGGTCACTCTAAGTAGGAGTGCACTTCTCCCCAAGCTCGCTGCCTCAACTGCGGTGAAGCCCATCCTACCTTCTCCCATGCCTGTATCCATTACAAGCTTGAGGCAGCCGTCCTCAACTTGAAGCACCGGGAGCGTTTATCTTTTCCTGAGGCAAGGCGCCAGGTTCGCCAGCTCCCGCCTTATGCTGGCGTCTCTTATGCTCGCGTGTTGCGCTCTTCCTCTCCTCGTCCTTCCCTCCTTCCTCAGACTCACAACCGTTTCCGGGCCTTGGACCCTGATACGCCCGCTGCCCCCTCCTCTGTTCCTTTGAATTCTGTCCCGAAGGGTCCCCCTCCTGGTCCTGTGTCGGGGGTTTCCCTTCTTTCTACCCGGTCTGTCGTATCTCTTGTGTCTTCTTCTTCGTCTCCCTCCGATCCTCCTTCCCATCCTTTTCCTCCATGTATTGACTCTCCCCGCCGCCTGTCAGTGCACGCGATGTCCATCGCTCTCCTAACGGCCGTCGTGTGTGCTCTCGTTCAGCTTCTCCTGTTGAGACACTGGAATCCGTTGCCCGGTATGTAGTTGCTGGGACACCGATCTCTTTAAGTCAGAACCGTAAGCCTGGCTTCTCTCCTTCCTCCTCCCCGGCGGGTAAGAAGGCTTCGCTTATTTCCTCAGCCCTTTAAAGAACACAATAAAGTAGCCGTCACAACTGCAAGAAAAATGACAGGTTGGATAACAAGAACTTTTCACACTAGAGATGCTATACCGATGATGACACTTTTCAAAACGCTTGTGCTCTCTAGAGTGGAGTACTGCTGCACAATGACAGCCCCTTTCACTGCTGGTGAAATTGCTGACCTGGAGAGCGTGCAGAGGTCCTTTACTGCTAGAATCCACTCGGTAAAACATCTAAACTATTGGGACCGACTTAAGAGCCTAAATCTGTATTCCCTTGAGCGCAGGCGGGAGAGATACATAATAATTTACACGTGGAAAATATTAGAGGGGCTGGTCCCAAACCTGCACACAGAAATAACATCACATGAGACCAGAAGACATGGCAGGATGTGCAGAATACCCCCGTTGAAAAGCAGAGGTGCAACTGGTACTCTGAGAGAGAAATCTATCAACATCAGAGGCCCGAGACTGTTCAACACGCTTCCACTACACATAAGGGACATAACTGGCAAACCCCTCACAGTGTTCAAGAGAGAATTGGATAAGCACCTCCAAAGGATACCTGATCAACCAGGCTGTGACTCATACGTCAGGCTGCGAGCAGCCGCGTCCAACAGCCTGGTTGATCAGTCCAGCAACCAGGAGGCCTGGTCGATGACCGGGCCGCGGGGACGATAAGCCCCGGAAGCACCTCAAGGTATCCTCAAGGTAAGGTAAGGTAGCCCCCCCCTCCTGGCTCTATTGCTCCTTCCCCTCCCATATCAGTGGTTGCGCCCTCTGTTCCTGCTATGGAGGTTTCTTTGGCCCCTGCTTCCCTCTCGGTTGCTGCCCTTGCTGAGGTGCGCTCCCCTCTTTCTACTCCCCCTCTTCCTGTTGTTGTCCTTGACTGCTCCTCTCCGTTGTCTCCTCCTCTTCCTCCTCCGGGCCCCGCCCGCCCACCTCTGGTCTGTTCTCCCGCTTCCTTCACTCCGTCTTTGCTCAGTTTACCCACGCCCCCTAACCCTGACTTTGCTGACCCTCATCCCGACCCTGATATTCTTTAACATGCTGTGTTGCTCTTTCACCTTTATTTCTTCCTTGTTCTCTGTTGTTGTCCTTTCTCTTCTCGTTAATGTCTATTCTTCAATGGAACATTCGAGGTTATTATGCCAATTTCCTCGAACTCCAACTTCTGATTTCGCGGTTTTTGCCCCTTTGTGTCTGTCTCCAGGAGCCAATGCTTGGTGCTCGTCCTGGTCGTTTTCGTGGCTATTCCTTTCTCTCCCCCCCCCCAGCCGTTGCTGGGGCTCCTAATTCTTCTGCTCTCTTGATTTGCGTTGATGTTCCCTTTGTTCCTTTACTTTTTCCTTTGTCTCTCCATTGTTCTGCTGCTCGTATCTTTGTGGGGAAATGGTACACAATTTGTTCCATTTATCTCCCCCCCGAGTGTCCCACTTTCTCTTCCTGACTTGAAACACCTCTTGGACTCCTTGCCAGAGCCTGTGCTCCTGCTGGGTGACTTCAATTGTCGTCATTCTCTTACCCGGTGTTAAGAACAATAGTGGGCTTGCTATGGGGAACTGGTACTATTAAGGGGTAAGGGTAAGTAGACTAGAGGTATCAAGATATGGGAGAATCAAAAGGCCCGGCCCCCAAAATAAAATATCCACAGTAATAAATGCTTGCTACTAAACCCGGTTAGTCTAGGAATAGATTATTGTACTCCCACACAGGAACAAGGGATACTCTGTTCAAACTTATTTATTAACCCCTTAACACCCCCCATACACAATCACACCAATAACAATTTAATACTAACTTTACCACACAATCTTACGTTAAAAGCCTTGGTCCACATAGACAGGATACAAGGTTTTACACTGAAAGCAAGCTAGGGTAAAGCTCTACTATAAAACACTTGAGTCAGCTTAGGGTAGGGGACCACGTGGTTACACTGGGACCCCCGTTAGCATAGCAAGTAAGATAAACACTCAAAAAACACTTACTACACCCCAGGTATACTACTCTACACATATAACAATAGGTATGCCACAATATAACCATAAAAATAGCAAAGAAGACTTAACCAGACGAAGATACAGAAATAAATAAATAAGAGGAAGGAGAGGCACTTCCTTCCACCACAACCAGTCAGCAGAGAAGGACGCCGTCTCTCGTCTCCTCCTCCGTGGACTAATGCTGCCGGCAGACTGTTCAACTAATCATACCGGCGCCCGATACAAAGTTTACTCAGGTTTACTTTACAAATGATTAGACAGTATTAGTAAACATAGTTGGTGCCTATTTTATTATTTAATAATCAACCCCAAGCTCAATCTTTAAATACTCTTCGAGAGACAAGACTAATCTTACGACTGGCAGGGAAGATACGACAAATGCCACTCGCAATGCGTTTTTACTCTATGGTAGCTCAATAAGCTCAAATTTTGACCTCTGGTTTCCCTCTAAAGAACCCAGAGTCGTAACACTCCTCCCCCCTTCAGAGAAAAAAAAAATGTGACTACTAGAATAGTAGTCATATTTTTTGTAAGAGTATACAGAATAAAATGGACATCCATGACATAATAGAAAATCAACCAAACAACAATTTCTCTGTCAAAAAAAAATTACAAGGGAATTCTCTGAAAGAAAAAACATACACAAAACAAAAAAAAAAAAAAAGGAAGTAAATAAATTGGACACGGGATATTTAATGTCACAGGAGAACCTAAAAAAAAATAACTAAAGCATGACATTTGGTATGGCTTCCTGCGGCTCAGATGAATGTTACTCAGGCAAGCGGGACAGAGCGTCGGCTATCACGTTGAGTCGGCCCGGTAGGTGGATAATAGATAGATTAAAGTCCTGTAGGTACAATGCCCACCTGAGGATGCGTTTATTTTTCTGCTTCATCTGATTCATGAAAACTAATGGGTTATGGTCCGTGTACACTTCCACTATATTACCTGTGAGGTACACTTCGAACTTTTTGCAAGTTAGCACTAGCGCCAACGCCTCTTTTTCTATCACCGAATAATTGCGCTGTGCCTTGTCAAATTTCACAGAGTAATAATATACTGGGTGTTCCACTTTATCATCCCCAGTTTGCAACAACACTGCACCAGCACCCGAGTCAGACGCGTCAACTTGAATTTTAAACGGACGGTCGAACCTTGGACTAGCAAGCACTGGGGCGGAAGCTAAGATCAATTTCAAGTTTTTAAATGCCTCTGCACAGTCCGATGACCACTTAAATTTAACGGCCTTCCGCAACAAATCTGTGAGAGGAGTGGCCACACTGGAAAAGTTCTGACAAAAGCGTCGGTAGTACGCACACATACCGATAAATCGTTGAATGTCCTTTTTAGACCTGAGCACTGGATAGTCCAGAATAGCACTAATTTTGTCTTGTCGAGGTAACACTTTTCCTTGGCCCACTTCATAACCGAGGTACGTCACTGTGCCTTGGCCAAAATGACACTTTTTAGCATTTAAGGTTAGATTTGCATGTTTCAACACTGTGAACAACTGGCGTAACCTAGCTATGTGGTCAGCCCAATTAATATCAAAGAGCACAATATCATCTAAATACGCCCGACAATTTGGCACATTAGCGAGCAAAGAGTTCATTAGCCTCTGGAACGTGGCAGGGGCATTACGCAAGCCGAATGGTAACACTTGATACTCAAACACACCCTCGGGTGTCACAAACGCCGTTAGTTGTTTAGCACGTTCAGTGAGAGGGATTTGATAGTACCCTCTCGAGAGATCGAACTTAGACACATACGTGGCGTTCCCGATTTCGTCGATACAGTCCTCGAGACGTGGCAACGGATAGGCGTCCACTATGGTCGCCTTGTTGAGCTGCCGATAATCGGTGCATAATCGCCAGGAGCCATCTGGTTTGGGGACCAAAGGCAGGGCGAGCACCAAGAGCCCTGGCTCGGCCTGATGAGGCCGTGCTGGAGCAAGAAGTCGACCTCCTTACGGACGATGGCCTTCTTTTCCGGACTCATCCGATAGGGTTGAAGGCGAATGGGGTGTAGTCCGTCAACTCGACATCATGGTAAATGGCATCAGTCTGGGTCGGGACCTCCCCCGAACAGACTGGAGAATTCGTCAAGCAACGACTGCACCTCGTCACGTTGGACACCTGCAAATGGGACAGTCCCTCCTCCACAGCATTCACAGAACTAGATTAGTGAGAAGAGATTAGTTGGGTCCCCAGAACATCATCCCCTCCCTCACTGGAAATGGAAACATTGGTAGAGCATGGGCCTGGGGCCCTGGAACTTCTTCAGCCGATTCACGTGTACTAGCATTACCACCTGTTGACGCTTTAAAATAATAAATAAATATAAATATGTTTATTCAGGAAAGGTACATACATAGAGAGATTTTACATAAGTGGATCGATTTATAGATAGAGCTAGTACATACAATGCCTAAAGCCACTATTACGCAATGCGTTTCGGGCAAGAAAACATTAATATCTAAAACTTAATACTAATTGAACAAAAGAATAAAATGTTTGAGAACAGATACAAATAAAGGTACAAAAAAAGGGGGGAACATGACTGAAAAGCAGCACAAATACAATATGTAGACAAACAGCGTTGAATAAAAAAAAAAAAAAAATAAGACATGGGTTGACAATAGAGGGGTAAGGTAGGTTACAGGGAGTTTATCAGGTAGTGTTTAGTTTTAATCTTAAACTGGTTGAGAGAGGTACAGTCTTTAACATGGTTGGGAAGGTCATTCCACATTCTGGGTCCCTTGATTTGTAGAGCATTTCTAGTTTGGTTAAGTCGTACTCTTGGAATATCAAAACTGTATTTATTTCTGGTGTGGTGCTCATGGGTTCTGTTACAGCTTTCAATGAAGCTTTTGAGGTCAGGATTGGCATTACAGTTCAGCGTTTTATATATGTATAATACACATGAGAGAATGTGCAGTGACTTAATATCTAACATATTGAGAGATTTGAGTAGGGGTACCGAGTGATGTCTGGGGCCAGAGTTGGATATTGTCCTAATAGCAGCTTTGTGTTGAGTAATTAGAGGACGTAAATGATTTTGGGTAGTAGAACCCCAAGCACAAATACCATAGTTGAGATATGGATAGATGAGGGAGTAATAGAGAGTCACCAGGGCAGGGCGGGGTACATAATATCTGATCTTAGAAAGAATGCCAACAGTTTTTGAAACTTTTTTTGATATATTTAGAATGTGTCCCTGGAAATTAAGCTTGTGATCAATGAGAACGCCAAGGAATTTGCCATCTAATTTGTTACAAATTTGGGTATTGTTAATCTTGAGATTTATTTGGTTAGAGGATTTATTGCCAAACAGAATATAGAAAGTTTTGTCAATGTTAAGGGTGAGTTTGTTGGCAGTTAGCCAAAGATGGACTTTATTAAGCTCGGTATTTACTGTGGCATTTAGAGCAAGGGGGTCAGGACTGGAGTAAATGAAGGTTGTGTCGTCAGCAAATAGAATTGGTCTAAGGTGTTGGGAGGCATTTGGAAGGTCATTAATGTAGATGAGAAAGAGGAGAGGGCCAAGTATACTGCCCTGAGGAACACCAATGTTGATGGGTAGGGTAGGAGAAATTGAATTGTTCACAGAAACATACTGGAGTCTGTCAGTAAGGTAAGATTTGAGGTATTGCAGGGAGAGTCCTCTGACTCCATAATGATGTAATTTAAGAAGAAGGTTTGGTGGTTCACAGTGTCAAAAGCTTACGCAGGTCCACAAATAACCCAACAGGGAACTCATTTTTATCAAGAGCTGCATGAATTAAGTTAATCATACTAATAAGTGCATCGTTAGTGCTTTTTTTAGGTCTGAAGCCATATTGGCAAGAGCTAAGTATATTGTGCTTGGCTAGATAAGAGTAAAGCTGCTTGTAGATTAGTTTTTCAAAAATTTTTGATAAGTTAGGCAGGATTGAAATAGGTCTGTAGTTGTTAACATCAGTGAGATCACCACATTTGTGGACAGGGGTTACTCTCGCTTTTTTTAGAATATCTGGAAAGTTTGGAGTTCAAGTGACTTGTTGAAGAGCAATGTAATTGCAGGGGCTAAGGATCTGGAGGCTTTTTTGTAAATTAATGTCGGAATCTCCTCAAGGGCACTAGACTTGGTTTTAAGGGAAAGGATTATCTCATTGACATCAGTGGAATTAGTAGGCTTTAGGTACAGAGACTGTGGATAGTTACCTGTAAGGTAGTCCTTAACCTCAGTACTGGAAGAAGGAATATCATTTGCAAGGGATGACCCAATGGAAGAGAAGAACCTATTGAACTCAATAGCAGAATCAGATGCTGAAAGCTGACCATCGTTATTTGACAGGAGTGTTGGTTTGTTATTTAAAATCTTCTTTGATCCCAAGATTTGTGAAATTGTGCTCCAAGTTTTTTTAATGTTGCTCTTTATTTGGGTAAATTTATCTTCGTAGTATTTAGTTTTGGCTCGTCTAATTATCTTAGATAGCAGTAAAGAGTAATTCTTTGAGAATTCTTTAGAGACGGTTCCTAGCCTATACTTCTTCTCAAGGTCATGTTTTTTATTAATGGATTTAAGTATTCCCTTTGTAAGCCAGGGATTGTTAAGCCTTTTGGTAGTGACTTGTTTTGTAAGCATAGGACAGTGGGTGTTATAAAGGCTTAGAGTTTTTTGAAGAAAAGATTGTACTGCTAGGTTGATGTCCCCTATGTTACCTAACTCTGACTCCCAGTTGACATTATCAGCAGCAGTTATAAAAATTGCCTATAGCAGATTCATTGTGCAGCCTAAAACTTATCTCCTTGACTCTAGAGGTGGTTTGTTAATGTTAGTTGAAGAAAATGTGGGTAATGGTCTGTAGTACTGTCGGTGATTATACCTGATTATACCTGCTTATCAGAGTGTCTCACTTTGTACGTGAGTCCCCAGTCTTCTATGTCACAATGTAGGGCCCTCGTACTTGTGGACATAGTGCTCCCCAGTCGAGGCTTTAGTACCAGGACAGGGTCACCGGGCTGAAATACCCCAACTTAGCCTTGGCATCGTTCCGTTCTTTCATACTTTCTTGGACCTTCCCAAGATACTTTAGTGCAGCAGCCTTGCAGTCCTTGAGTCTCTGGTGGTGTTGCGCAAAGAAAGCCGAACCTTCGGTTAACGTTACGTTCCCTAACAGATTCTCCTGTAACATTTACAAGGGTCCACGAACTTTATGGCCAAAGACTAACTCAAAAGGAGAGCAACCCAGTGAACTTTGCAACCCCTCCCTAGCAGCAAACAAAACATACGGCAAGTTCTCGTCCCAGAAGGTATGGGAACTCTCGCACGATGTCTTCAACATCTGCTTCAGAGTTAGATGGAACCTTTCAATGACCCCCTGACTCTGTGGATGGTATGGGCTGGAAACCTTATGAGTTATTCCATGGTCCTTACAAAATTGTGCAAAAAATCAGATCTTAAAGTTAGTACCATTGTCAGTCTGCACAACCCGAGGCAGTCCAAAAGTGGAAAAAAATTGCAACATACGAGCAACAACAGTCTTTGCTCGGATGTTCCTTACAGCAAAAGCCTCTGGGTAACGAGTCGTGATACACATCATCGTAATTAGATAAATATTACCAGACTTAGTTCTAGGTAATGGACCAACACAGTCCATTACCACATGAGAAAATGGTTCCTCCGGCACGACAATAGGCTTAAGAGGAGCTTTAGGTGGAGTCTGGTTTGGTTTCCCAACAAGTTGACATGCAATACATGCATTACAAAATTTTGCCACATCGCTTTTCAGCTTGGGCCAGAAAGTACTTGCAGATTTGTGATACGTAATATTAATGCCTTGATGTCCCCCCATAGGATCATCATGGGCAGCTGACAAAACTCTTTCTCATAGCAGGTCGGCAACATAACCTGGTGGACTACCTCCCACTCATTTGACAAGGGAGCACTCTGAGGTCTCCATTTTCTCATCAAAATCCGATCATTGTAGTAGTACCCAGTTGCTGCGTCTACAATTTCCTCCCTAGAGACGGCTGTCTCGTGACAATCTGCAAGACTGGGGTCAGCTTTTTGTAACTCACTCAAGGAGGCATCCAGGCCTTGGTCAGATGCCATTGGCCGAGGCTCAACAGTGTTCTCCTCCACCTCCCCACTACTCTCGGTAGGCGGGGGTGGCAGGCTCTCCACAATATCCTCGGCCCCGTCATCGAGTCGGGCCATGAACGTGTCCGCAAGGTCCACTGGGCTTTCACCACTCGGAAGGTCCCTCGTGTCTTGGGATTTACCACCTTGGCAAGCACAGGGCTGCCCTTACATTTAAGTCCCATAGACCTAGTCACCACGCATGCAGGGTACACAACATTATCCTCTGCGGTGGGTGAATCCAGGCAACCCTTTGGGGTAGGCAACATAACAGGCAGTCTGGAGTCCCCTACCTTATCCCCGGCTAAATCATTACCCAATATTACATCAACATTAGGGAAAGGTAGGTACGAAGTGACTCCGACTGTACAAATACCCTTGTGGAAATCAGATTCCAGGGTAACCTTACGGAGGGGTACTGCTCGAGTATCACTAGTGACACCCTCGACCAGTACCACCTCTCCAGTGTCGAGAGTATTGGCACCTTGCAAAGCACTCTCTAAAATTAAAGTCTGGATGGCACCGGTGTCTCGGAAGATCACCACGTCCCTCCAGGAAGAACCCTCAGACAAAAGTAGTCTCCCTTTCGATAAGAATGGGGTAAGCAGGTCCAACCACTGTGGGTTGGAAGTCTTACTCCCTAACCCTTCAGAAGGCCTCAAGCCCTGTGTCACAACGAGAGCATTGGGTCTTTTTTCCGGGTACAGTTGCCAACAACGGCTAATATTGTGGGTTGAACTTTTACAATGACCACAGAAACGTCGGGGAGAGAGACATTACTAACCGAATTACCCTTCGGTTCACTCTTTAGTGTCGTGGGGCTAAACATTTAACAGGGTTAGTTATGTCTGAAACAGAAGGTGCATTAGGTGAAGGTTTAGAATGAGCTGGTCTGGACTGGCTGTGGGTATAAGTTTTGTTACTCTGTGGGTAAAATTATTTTTATTGGGCCTTTTGCCCGCCAACTGGTAGTTTTTCTGCCATCTTGGCGTCCCCCCTATTTTAGAATTTAACTCTACCCTACCTCTAAGGTATTGCGAAATATATCTGGCATACTATCTATAAAGTGTTCTACTAAGACTACATTTCTGAGTGCCTGGTATGTTTCGGCTTTAGCCGAGCGAATCCATTTATCAAACACTCTAATTTGCTCATTGGCAAATTCAGTGAACGGTTGGTTGTGAGTGGGCCTAAGGTTGCGATAAGTTTGGCGGTGAGCTTCAGGAGTAATTTCGTACGCCCTCAAAATTCTTTCCCTGACTTCATCATATACAAAACACTCGTCGTCAGGCATATTAATAAAAATATCTTGTGCTTTACCCCTAAGCCGCCCCTGCAAGATTTTCACACCACTCTTCCCTTGGCCAGTTCATGGACATGGCTAGTCTCTGAAAATGGTTAAAAAATCTTTCAGGGTCTGACTCTGAAAATTCAGGCAAGTTGTGTTTTTTATCAGAATGTCTGGAGTTCGAGTCCCCAGTAGGTGGTGGTACCATTCTTGCCGCCTCATTTTTGAGCCTTTGCTCTTCCACTTTAGCATTTTGTTCTGCTACTCTGCCTCTTGCTCTGCCAGTCTTAACTTGGCTAGTGTTAATTCTAATATCTATTCTATATTTCTACTCACTGCACTTTCCCCTGAATTGGGTTCGCATAAAATTGTATCACTTGGCACTAGTTCTTGGTCTATACAATGCCGTAAATTTCATTCATCAAAGTCCACTTTCTATCTGCGTCATTTAATTCTAGGCCAAATTCCTTGCCTAACAATATTAAATTTGCTTTGTTGAGCTTCTTTATCTCTATCACTGAGGGTTCATTGCCAGTCTCTGCATTTCAGATGACATGACTAAAAATTTTAGCTCCTAGCCACAGAAAAAATTAAAATTAAAAAATTGGAAAAAACAAAATTTGCACGGCCCCTAACACAAGCCACACTAACCTTAATCGTGAAGAGATCCACTGGGTGTCCAGTCAGTGCAAAGAATGTTCTACGCCAGATGAGCTGGACCCTAGGCTAGCCCACAACCGTTCTGCGGAAACAAGAATTTTTAGTTTTGGCACTCAAAAATCTAATTTTTTACAATAATAACGTTCATCCCGGACAGGCCAACCACTTGTTATGAACAATAGTGGGCTTGCTATGGGGAACTGGTACTATTAAGGGGTAAGGGTAAGTAGACTAGAGGTATCAAATATGGGAGAATCAAAGGCCCGGCCCCCAAAATAAAATATCCACATAATAAATGCTTGCTACTAAACCCGGTTAGTCTAGGAATAGATTATTGTACTCCCACACAGGAACAAGGGATACTCTGTTCAAACTTACTTATTTATTAACCCCTTAACACCCCCCATACACAATCACACCAATAACAATTTAATACTAACTTTACCACACAATCTTACGTTAAAAGCCTTGGTCCACATAGACAGGATACAAGGTTTTACACTGAAAGCAAGCTAGGGTAAAGCTCTACTATAAACACTTGAGTCAGCTTAGGGTAGGGGACCACGGGTTACACTGGGACCCCCGTTAGCATAGCAGGTAAGATAAACACTTAAAAACACTTACTACACCCCAGGTATACTACTCTACACATATAACGATAGGTATGCCACAATATAACCATAAAATAGCAAAGAAAACTTAACCAGACGAAGATACAGAAATAAATAATAAGAGGAAGAGAGAGCACTTCCTTCCACCACAACCAGTCAGCAGAGAAGGATGCCGTCTCTCGTCTCCTCCTCCTCCGTGGACTAATGCTGCCGGCAGACTGTTCAACTAATCATACCGGCGCCCGATACAAAAGTTTACTCAGGTTTACTTTACAAATGATTAGACAGTATTAGTAAACATAGTTGGTGCCTATTTATTATTTAATAATCAACCCCAAGCTCAATCTTTAAATACTCTTCGAGAGACAAGACTAATCTTACGACTGGCAGGAAGATACGACAAATGCCACTCGCAATGCGTTTTTACTCTATGGTAGCTCAATAAGCTCAAATTTTGACCTCTGGTTTCCCTCTAAAGAACCCAGAGTCGTAACAAACAC
>WNGS01072581.1:37263-38627 GCA_020271785.1 Procambarus virginalis | reverse complement strand
GCCGGATGGTATCACAGTGAACCCCTGGAAGAATGGCAAGCAGTTGGTTTGGGACTACACGTGCGTATCAACCCTGGCTAACACCTACATTGAACTCAGTGTTGCACAACCAGGTGGCGCTGCCACCCACAGGGAAGCAGCCAAATCCCGTAAGTATAGAGAACTGGATCACCACTACAATTTCAAACCGTCCTCACACAAGACAGCACATATATGACTTAATGCTTAAAGTCCATATGTTGAATGTGATTTAGTACATATGTGGTATATTCCGAGTTAACTTTTTTACCAAGGCCCAAACTCTTCATCACGTACCAATTTACGTTTCAAAGTACCCGTCCATCAACGTAGATAGCAGAATAGTCGTGATTGGTTCACTTATAATGAAAATTGTAGTTTTCAGGTCCCACATGGGTTGTGAAATTTACCTACTATTGTCCATGCTCTTAGAATATTACAAATCAGCTACATCCTATTGAAGGCTCGTAGTTTTGTTTTGAGAAATATTAGTTGTTCTTAGTAAATTATAATAAGCACTATAAATTATTACATAGAATTACAGTGCTTCACCAATCAATATAATATACAATAGTTTGTGCCTTAAAAATATTTAAGAATGTTCTGTAGGAACGCTAACAGAAAACGATGTTATGTTTTCTATGGGGTAAACTACTGCAAATGGTGTGGTGTCTACTATATATCAACTATAGGATGCGTATAGGGTCCACTAAAACCTGTTAGGTGGGTAAGGGGTCCAATACCACCCGCAGGATGGGTATGGGGGTCACATCCACCCACAGGATGGGTATGGGGATCATCCATCCACCCACAGGAAGGGTATGGGGTCCAATACCATCCACTGGATGTGTATGGCGTCCACTACCACCGACAGGATGTGCATGGAGCTCACAACCACCCACAGGATGGGTATGGGGTCCAATACCACCCACAGGATGAGTATGGCGTCCACTGTCACCCACTGGATGGGTATGGGGCTCCAACCACCCACAGGATGGGTATGGGGTCCAATACCACCCACAGGATGAGTATGGCATCCACTACCACCCACAGGATGTGTATGGGGCTCACAACCACCCACAGGATGGGTATGGGGTCCAATACCACCCACAGGATGAGTATGGCGTCCACTGTCACCCACTGGATGGGTATGGGGCTCCAACCACCCACAGGATGGGTATGGGGTCCAATACCACCCACAGGATGAGTAGGGCGTCCACTATCACCCACTGGATGGGTATGGGGCTCCAACCACCCACAGGATGGGTATGGTGTCCAATACCACCCACAGGATGTGTATGGGGTCCAATAAATTATGTAAAACTAAAATTATGTAAAACTAAACA
>WNGS01072581.1:7263-32263 GCA_020271785.1 Procambarus virginalis | reverse complement strand
AGTGTCATAGGGGCCCCAGCACACTGGTTTGCTAAAGGGCCCTTAATGCTGTTGAGACCTTATGGGCCCTTGGCCCCATTATGTTAAGACATAGTGCTGTTTTGGGCCACACACTTTTTGCATATTTCTGATCTTGGTACATACTTTGGTCGAGAGACTTCCCTAACACACCTTTGCTACACTCATCCCATCCATACCATTCACCTTGCTCTTACTTTCCTCTAAGAATTTGCTCTACATCGCCTCTCTTTTGCCTTAATGCTCGTGCCTCCCTTGCTCCCTTACGGGCTCACCATAGCCAGTACTGCTTGGAGCTTTTTGTTTTGAGTAGCTGAATCTAAAACAACAACAATCTTGCTCCCATCTCAATCAATTTTATAATGGTCCAGGATGGACCGAAACATGGTCATCTCCTCATTTTCTGGTGTGTGGTTTATTCTTCATAAGAATAAAGGTAACTTCATAAGGCTGCTTATGGGCCTATACGAGGCAGATTCTATTTATAACCACCCAATCCCACTCGTATACATTTCCAACCCATGCTTGAAACAATTCAGGGACCCCACCTCCGCCACGTTACGCGGTATTCATGTCTTCAGCCACGTTATTGTGACTCAGCATCTGCATCTAATAATTACCTAGGTGTTATTACACAATGAGAGCTACACTCATGGTGTCCCGTCTTTCCAGCACTCTTTGTCATATAACGCTTTGAAATTACAGGTCTTGACAGTTTTAGCCTTCACCACTTTCTCCCCTAACATGTTCCAACCGTCTTCCACCTCTTATTTGCCAAAGTGAATTTTCTTATATTTCTTCAGCAGCTTTGTTTAGTTGGTTTCAGTAAATGACCTCTTGTTCTTGAAGTTCTAGGTCTCAGGAATTCGTCCCTATCAATTTTATCGGTTCCAGATACTATTTTTACGTAATGATCATATTGCCTCTTTTTATTCCATCATCTAGTTTTGGCATATATAATGCCTCTAACTTCTCGTAGCTCTTTATCTTCAGTTCTGGGAACAACTTAGTGGCATGTCTTTGTATCATTTCAAGTTTGTACATGTACTTCTTAAGATATGGGCACCATACAACTGCTGCATATTCTAGCTTTGGTTTAATAAAATCATGAACAATTTATTTAGTATTTATCCATGAATGTATTTAAAAGCAATTCTAAAGTTCGAAAGTGTAGCACAACCTCCTGGCACAATGAGCTTTATGTGGTCCTCACGTGACAGTTTTCTATCTAGAACCACCCATACATGTCTTTCTTTATCAGAATTCTTTATAGAATTTTCACATAATTTATAGGTTGCATGGGGTTTATGTTCTCCTATTCCACATTCCATAACATGGCATTTATTCACATTAAATTCCATTAGCCAAGTGGTGCTCCATATGCTTATTTTGTCTTCCCTATTATCTAACCATCATCATCAAACATGTTTATATAATTATGTATTCTATCTGTTAGATAGTTTATCTAGACAATGAACATTATCGGTGCCAGAACTAAACCCTGTGGTACTCCACTCGTGACATTTCTCCAGTCCGATACATTGCCTCTGATTACTGCCCTCATTTTTCTATCAGTTTGAAATTTTTTAATCCATGTTAGAAGCTTACCTGTCACCCCTCCAATATGTTCCAGTTTCCAGAATAAACTCTTATGTGGAATTCTGTTGAATGCCTTTTTTAGGTCCAGATAGATGCAGTCAACCAGTCATCTCTGAAAGTCATCTCTTTCCTGTAAAATTTCTGCGGCTTGATCATAGTAACTGATTAAATTTGTTACACAGGATCTTCCATTTTGAAAACCATGTTGACTGTCTGATATTATAAAGTTTTTCTCCTGGTGTTCTACCAGTTTAGTTTTACTTGTTTTTTCCAATATTTTTACTGTTTCACTTGGCCAACTGCTTTGTTCTTACTTAGCTCCTTGAGCAATTTTTTAACTGTGTACGTACATGCAGTATTTTTATAAATCTTTATTTTTTCCAGCACGCACAAGGAAGCTTGATGCAGATAAACTTACATTAGGATCAGAAGGAGCTAGCCATAATGCCCTGGAAAAAATCATGACGAGCTACAAGTGCAGCAGGTGCAAGAAGAGCAACAAGTAAAAAAAAATCCGCAGGTGCAACAAGTGCTTCCATTAGCAATCATTCAGAAGCAGCAAAAACTACATGCAGTAAAATATGAACCACAGGGAACTAAAGAAAAACAATCAAGTAACAACGGAATGGGAATTTTAAAATACCTGAGGAAACAGGTAAAGGACAAACAATAGAAATGATTCTGTACACATTATTTGGTAGTTTATAGGTATTTTACTTATAATACTTTATATTATGTCTACAGTTTATAATTTAGTTCACAGTTAATTGTAAACTTCCTTATCTTACATGAAGGATTTTTACTGTTTTTCATTTTTAAAAACTTATTAGTATCATTTATAGTTTAGTGTCAATTCACTTATAATACAATATATTGAATAATTTACAAAATTCTTTTAACTATAATAAATATAAATAAACATTTTTACCCCAAGATGAGTTTCAGTCACCCTACCCAAAAATTTAATGTTTCATTATTACTAATCTTGTGAGAGGTAGCTTATTGTGCAGCCCATACTCATTCTGTGAGTGTTAGTTTATTGTGCACCCCATAGTCATCATGTCACCCAAGCCTGCTGCAGCTGCACCTGAAGGGTGGTGTAGGGAACCATTAGTGTACTATTATGATTTGAGAGAGAGAATGCTCTGTAGACAGAGCATCA
Source organism: Procambarus virginalis (assembly GCA_020271785.1). Taxonomy (NCBI): domain Eukaryota; kingdom Metazoa; phylum Arthropoda; class Malacostraca; order Decapoda; family Cambaridae; genus Procambarus; species Procambarus virginalis. The sequence continues at coordinate 29,484 of WNGS01072581.1, read as the reverse complement.
ATATGGCTTAAGGCATTGAGCTTTGCCTCAAGATGAAGCTTGGGCTGATCTCTGAAAGAAATGCCAACAGTTTTTGAAACTTTTTTTGATATATTTAGAATGTGTCCCTGGAAATTAAGCTTGTGATCAATGAGAACGCCAAGGAATTTGCCATCTAATTTGTTACAAATTTGGGTATTGTTAATCTCGAGATTTATTTGGTTAGAGGATTTGTTGCCAAACAGAATATAGAAAATTTTGTCAATGTTAAGGGTGAGTTTGTTGGCAGTTAGCCAAAGATGGACTTTATTAAGCTCGGTATTTACTGTGGCATTTAGAGCAAGGGGGTCAGGACTGGAGTAAATGAAGGTTGTGTCATCAGCAAATAGAATTGGTCTAAGGTGTTGGGAGGCATTTGGAAGGTCATTAATGTAGATGAGAAAGAGGAGAGGGCCAAGTATACTGCCCTGAGGAACACCAATGTTGATGGGTAGGGTAGGAGAAATTGAATTGTTCACAGAAACATACTGGAGTCTGTCAGTAAGGTAAGATTTGAGGTATTGCAGGGAGAGTCCTCTGACTCCATAATGATGTAATTTAAGAAGAAGGTTTTGGTGGTTCACAGTGTCAAAAGCCTTACGCAGGTCCACAAATAACCCAACAGGGAACTCATTTTTATCAAGAGCTGCATGAATTAAGTTAATCATACTAATAAGTGCATCGTTAGTGCTTTTTTTAGGTCTGAAGCCATATTGGCAAGAGCTAAGTATATTGTGCTTGGCTAGATAAGAGTAAAGCTGCTTGTAGATTAGTTTTTCAAACATTTTTGATAAGTTAGGCAGGATTGAAATAGGTCTGTAGTTGTTAACATCAGTGAGATCACCACATTTGTGGACAGGGGTTACTCTCGCTTTTTTTAGAATATCTGGGAAGGTTTGGAGTTCAAGTGACTTGTTGAAGAGCAATGTAATTGCAGGGGCTAAGGATCTGGAGGCTTCTCAAGGTCATGTTTTTTATTAAAGGATTTAAGTATTCCCTTTGTAAGCCAGGGATTGTTAAGCCTTTTGGTAGTGACTTGTTTTGTAAGCATAGGACAGTGGGTGTTATAAAGGCTTAGAGTTTTTGAAGAAAAGATTGTACTGCTAGGTTGATGTCCCCTATGTTACCTAACTCTGACTCCCAGTTGACATTATCAGCAGCAGTTATAAAATTGCCTATAGCAGATTCATTGTGCAGCCTAAAACTTATCTCCCTTGACTCTAGAGGTGGTTTGTTAATGTTAGTTAAGAGAAATGTGGGGTAATGGTCTGTAGTACTGTCGGTGATTATACCTGAAGTAAGCGGAGAGGTTATGTTGGTCCAGATGTGATCTAGAGTCGTGGCAGTACTATCAGTGATTCTGGTAAATAAATAATAAAAATAAATATGTTTATTCAGGAAAGGTACATACATAAAGTGATTTTACATAAGTGGATTTATAGATAGAGCTAGTACATACAATGCCTAAAGCCACTATTACGCAATGCGTTTCGGGCAAGAAAAACATTAATATCTAAAACTTAATACTAATTGAGCAAAAAGAATAAAATGTATTGAGAACAGATACAAATAAAGATAAAAAAAGGGGGGAACATGACTGAAAAAGCAGCACAAATACAATAGGTAGACAAACAGCGTTGAATAAAAAAAAAAAATACATGGGTTGACAATAGAGTGGTAAGGTAGGTTACAGGGAATTAATCAGGTAGTGTTTAGTTTTAATCTTAAACTGGTTGAGAGAGGTACAGTCTTTAACATGGTTGGGAAGGTCATTCCACATTCTGGGTCCCTTGATTTGTAGAGCATTTCTAGTTTGATTAAGTCGTACTCTTGGAATATCAAAACTGTATTTATTTCTGGTGTGGTGCTCATGGGTTCTGTTACAGCTTTCAATGAAGCTTTTGAGGTCAGGATTGGCATTACAGTTCAGCGTTTTATATATGTATAATACACATGAGAGAATGTGCAGTGACTTAATATCTAACATATTCAGAGATTTGAGTAGGGGTACCGAGTGATGTCTGGGGCCAGAGTTGGATATTGTCCTAATAGCAGCTTTGTGTTGAGTAATAAGAGGACGTAAATGATTTTGGGTAGTAGAACCCCAAGCACAAATACCATAGTTGAGATATGGATAGATGAGGGAGTAATAGAGAGTCACCAGGGCAGGGCGGGGTACATAATATCTGATCTTAGAAAGAATGCCAACAGTTTTTGAAACTTTTTTTGATATATTTAGAATGTGACCCTGGAAATTAAGCTTGTGATCAATGAGAACGCCAAGGAATTTGCCATCTAATTTGTTACAAATTTGGGTATTGTTAATCTTGAGATTTATTTGATTAGAGGATTTATTGCCAAACAGAATATAGAAAGTTTTGTCAATGTTAAGGGTGAGTTTGTTGGCAGTTAGCCAAAGATGGACTTTATTAAGCTCGGTATTTACTGTGGCATTTAGAGCAAGGGGGTCAGGACTGGAGTAAATGAAGGTTGTGTCGTCAGCAAATAGAATTGGTCTAAGGTGTTGGGAGGCATTTGGAAGGTCATTAATGTAGATGAGAAAGAGGAGAGGGCCAAGTATACTGCCCTGAGGAACACCAATGTTGATGGGTAGGGTAGGAGAAATTGAATTGTTCACAGAAACATACTGGAGTCTGTCAGTAAGGTAAGATTTGAGGTATTGCAGGGAGAGTCCTCTGACTCCATAATGATGTAATTTAAGAAGAAGGTTTTGGTGGTTGACAGTGTCAAAAGCCTTACGCAGGTCCACAAATAACCCAACAGGGAACTCATTTTTATCAAGAGCTGCATGAATTAAGTTAATCATACTAATAAGTGCATCGTTAGTGCTTTTTTTAGGTCTGAAGCCATATTGGCAAGAGCTAAGTATATTGTGCTTGGCTAGATAAGAGTAGAGCTGCTTGTAGATTAGTTTTTCAAAAATTTTTGATAAGTTAGGCAGGATTGAAATAGGTCTGTAGTTGTTAACATCTGTGGGATCACCACATTTGTGGACAGGGGTTACTCTCGCTTTTTTTAGAATATCTGGAAAGGTTTGGAGTTCAAGTGACTTGTTGAAGAGCAATGCAATTGCAGGGGCTAAGGATCTGGAGGCTTTTTTGTAAATTAATGTCGGAATCTCCTCAAGGGCACTAGACTTGGTTTTGAGGGAAAGGATTATCTCATTGACTTCAGTGGAATTAGTAGGCTTTAGGTACAGAGACTGTGGATAGTTACCTGTAAGGTAGTCCTTAACCTCAGTACTGGAAGATGGAATATCATTTGCAAGGGATGACCCAATGGAAGAGAAGAACCTATTGAACTCAATAGCAGAATCAGAGGCTGAAAGCTGACCATCGTTATTAGACAGGAGTGTTGGTTTGTTGTTTAAAGTCTTCTTTGATCCCAAGATTTGTGAAATTGTGCTCCAAGTTTTTTTAATGTTGCTCTTTATTTGGGTAAATTTATCTTCGTAGTATTTAGCTTTGGCTCGTCTAATTATCTTAGATAGCAGTAAAGAGTAATTTTTTGAGAATTCTTTGGAGACGGTTCCTAGCCTATACTTCTTCTCAAGGTCATGTTTTTTATTAATGGATTTAAGTATTCCCTTTGTAAGCCAGGGATTGTTAAGCCTTTTGGTAGTGACTTGTTTTGTAAGCATAGGACAGTGGGTGTTATAAAGGCTTAGAGTTTTTGAAGAAAAGATTGTACTGCTAGGTTGATGTCCCCTATGTTACCTAACTCTGACTCCCAGTTGACATTATCAGCAGCAGTTATAAAATTGTCTATAGCAGATTCATTGTGCAGCCTAAAACTTATCTCCCTTGACTCTAGAGGTGGTTTGTTAATGTTAGTTAAGAGAAATGTGGGGTAATGGTCTGTAGTGCTATCGGTGATTATACCTGAAGTAAGCGGAGAGGTTATGTTGGTCCAGATGTGATCTAGAGTCGTGGCAGTACTATCAGTGATTCTAGTAGGTCTAGTGATTAAGGGTATGAGGAAGCAGGAATTCATACAGTTGAGGAAGCTAACAGTAGTAGGGTGCTCAGGCTCGCAGAGGTCAATATTAAAGTCCCCTGCGATAATTAGATGGTTTTTGTTCAGTCTGTTCTCGAGTATTAGATTACTAAGGTTTGAATTGAATTCAGACACATCAGTGTTAGGAATTCTATAGACTGCACCTACAGACAGGATAGACTCGGTACCCTTGACTCTGAAACTGGCGAAGATATACTCCCCACAGCAGTCTCTAGTTCTAATTACTTTTAAGCATGTTAGTTCATGATGGTAGTAAAGAGCAGTACCACCACCTCTCTGAATTTGACGACAGTTGTGAATTGCCAAGTAGTTAGGCATGTTAAAGAGTTGAGTAGTATCCTCTTTCAACCACGTTTCAGTAAGTATAATAAAAGTGAATTTGTTGTCAATAGTTTCAATCAAGGCACTAACATCATCGAAGTGTTTACCTAGGGATCTAACATTCAAGTTGATTACAGAGATATTGTGATTATGTGTTAATACATTGTTTACATCATGTGCTGTAAAATATCTGCAATTTTGGTCATTAAAGTGATGATTGTCATAGATAGTGGATAAGAGGTTTAGTTCTGGGTCTATACTTGTCTGCATAAAAAGGCTGGTTGCTGGGAAACAAGGCAAGAGTGCCAAAATACAAAATAGAAAATAAAGGAAAGTAGAATAAAAATTCTAAAGTAATATAAACTTAATGGTAATTTAAGTAATATAAACTCAATGGTAAATTAAGTAAAGAAAAAAAAAACTTAATGAGAACTAGGAATGTAAATAATGAACTAGAATAATTAATAACAATAGATGCCCAAAAAAGTAAAAAGCAATTATGAAAACTATAAAATGAAAAGCTTGCTTACTATACTATTATAAGTACACTATAGTTTAATACTAAAGTTACACTAAGACAAAATGAGGTAGCTTAAATAGAGATACACTCAGGAACACTGGATAATGAAGTTAATACTAGAGGACACAGGCAAAGCCAGTGTACTACTGAACATGGGAGTAAAATGAAAGATGACAATTGTAAAGATGACAATTTTTTTTAACTAAAGTTAGTTAAAGTTACCTTTTGAAAGGAAAGGCAGAGCTAAAGTACACAATGGTAGTTAAATGAGATTATAATTTGAATTCTGGCTATACAGCAGTTATCCCACAGTCACTGAGGAAAGAATTAAGGTGAGCTTCAGTGGTTATTGAATAGGTTTTTCCAATGTCAGTCCTCCTAGCTATAATTTTACCATCTCGCACAAAACAGTGCTTAATTACAGTGGAATTTTTGCAGCAACCACGCAGTTTAAAAAAGAGATTTTGCCTGAACCTGGTCAGACATTCATTCACATAAACAGAGGATTTACCAGCGACTGCAGCTGTGATAAGATCAGACTTGCGGGAGCAGCTATCAAGTTTTATTCGAATTCTTCGGTTGTTTGTACCAGATGATTTGGTACCCACTCTATAAGCTGATTTGATGTGATTTTTTGAAGTGAATACCTACTGAATTGAAGCAATTGTCACTAAGCTCTCCACCATGTCAGTTGCTAATTTGCCTGTACTTGAGGTCGATCTCGAACCCTTGTTGATTTTGACGACTTATATGAATTTGTAACTAGCTCTCAATGATTGTAACTGCCTTAGCTAAATGAATTGTGGGGTTCAGTCCTGAGCCCATATGTGCCTCGTAACCTTTCCACTACCGCCCACAAGTTGGGTAGTATGGGGTGCATATAAATGAACTAAACTAATAGTGCTACACTAGGAATGGAACGATCATTGCAAAGAAGGAAAGTGCAGGAAAAAGATATGAAATAAAGTGTGTGACCAACAACTACTGGCCTTCTTTAGTGATTGTGTATATCTGAAAACCTGAACCCGACCCATGCCAATACTTAAAATAACTCTTTCAGTGCCTGAGTCTAACCTAACTTGATCTAACTTTGTCCAAGGTGCTGTCTCTGCCTTACCATTTGCCTAATGTTCTTTCATTCATATAATTTCCTAAGTAATCAGCAAGTCTCCTGCACTTATGCAAGCATCACCTCAGTATCATTGTAAAATTTTACTCTTAAATCTAATCTTACCCTATTTTTTAAATTTTAAATTTAATTGTTTGATTTATGTAATTTATTGAAATTAATTATTGATCTCATTTGTTCTCTTAATTAAGTTCATACTAATTATAGGTTAAAAACTAAGCTAAATAAAATAATTGTCTAAGATTATTTTCCTTCACATCATCATCATTTCCTACCCATCAACATTGGTGTTCCTCAGGGCAGCATACTTGGCCCTCTCCTCTTTCTCATCTACATTAATGACCTTCCAAATGCCTCCCAACACCTCAAACCAATTCTATTTGCTGACGACACAACCTTCATTTACTCCAATCCTGACCCCTTGCTCTAAATGCCACAGTAAATACTGAGCTAAATAAAGTCCATCTTTGGCTAACTGCCAACAAACTCACCCTTAACATTGACAAAACTTTCTATATTCTGTTTGACAATAAATCCTCTAATCAAATAAATCTCAAAATTAACAATACCCAAATTTGTAACAAATTAGATGGCAAGTTCCTTGGCGTTCTCATTGACCACAAGCTGAATTTCCAGGGTCACATTCTAAATATATCAAAAAAAGTTTATAAAACTGTTGGCATTCTCTCTAAGATTAGATATTATGTCCCCGTGGTGCAGTGGTAAGACACTCGCCTGGCGTTCCGCGAGCGCTATGTCATGGGTTCGTATCCTGGCGGGGAGGATTTACTGGGCGCAAATCCTTAACTGTAGCCTCTGTTTAACGCAACAGTAAAATGTGTACTTGGATGAAAAAACGATTCTTCGCGGCAGGGGATCGTATTCCAGGGACCTGCCCGAAACGCTACGCGTACTAGTGGCTGTACAAGAATGTAACAACTCTTGTATTATATCTCAAAAAAAAAAAAAAAAATGTACCCCGCCCTGCCTGGTGACTCTCTATTACTCCCTCATCTATCCATATCTCAACTATGGTATTTGTGCTTGGGGTTCTACTACCCAAAATCATTTACGTCCTCTAATTACTCAACACAAAGCTGCTATTAGGACAATATCCAACTCTGGCTCCAGACATCACTCGGTACCCCTACTCAAATCTCTGAAATGTTAGATATTAAGTCACTGCACATTCTCTCATGTGTATCATACATATATAAAACGCTGAACTGTAATGCCAATCCTGAACTCAAAAGCTTCATTGAAAGTTGTAACAGAACCCATGAGCACCACACCAGAAATAAATACAGTTTTGATATTCCAAGAGTACGGCTTAATCAAACTAGAAATGCTCTACAAATCAAGGGACCCAGAATGTGGAATGACCTCCCCAACCATGTTAAAGACTGTACCTCTCTCAACCAGTTTAAGATTAAATCTAAACACTACGTAATAAATTCCTTGTAACCTACCTTACCCCTCGATTATCAACCCATGTATGTTATTTTTTTAATCAATGCTGTTTGTCAACCTTTTGTATTTGTGCTGCTTTTTCAGTCATGTTCCCCCTTTTTTTTTATCTTTATTTGTATTTGTTCTCAACACATTTTATTCTTTATGCTCAATTAGTATTAAGTTCTAGATATTAATGTTTTTCCTGCCCGAAACGCATTGCGTAATAGTGGCTTTAGGCATTGTATGTACTAGCTCTATCTATAATTCGATCCATTAATGTAACATCACTTGTATGTATATACCTTACCTGAATAAACATATTTATTTTATTTATTTTATTTATTTATCATTTGTCAAATTTTGTATATATTCATCTTGACAGTCTCTACTGTTTTTTTTGTTCTCTCCACCCAAACTTGTGTATCTTTCATGGCTGTCTAGTGATATTTATTCTACTTCTAATTGTTTCATTTCTTTTGTTTACTTAATTGCATTTATTGTTGTTTTGCTATAATTATTCTCTAATTATAGCAGACTTTGTATTTATGTAAGCACTTACCTCAGTGTCTTAGTAAAATCTTGCTCATAAATATAATCTAACTGTTATTTTTGTTTTTGTTTTTAATTTTTAAATTTAATTGTAATTTGATTTATACATCATTTATTGTGATTAATTTCTGAGCTCATTTTTTTTTCTTAAATTCATACTAATTAGGTTCACAACTAAGCTATATTAAATATTTGATTTTTAAGATTATCGTTACTTTACGATTATTATTTGTCTTTATTTTTTGCTATACAGTATATTATTCTTGTCAGTCTACTGATTTTTTCTTCTCTCTTAACCTAACTACTGTATCCTTCCTGGCTATCTACGGGGATCTTTGCTGTACTTCTAATTGTTTCTATTTTTTGTGTACCTAAGTTTATTGTTGTGTTTTGCTACAATTACTTTCTATTTACAGCAGTTTTAGTATTTAACTGTTCCTGTAATTGCTTATCTTATTGTATCGTGACATTATTTTATCTATATGCTTACTGATATTGATCCTGATCGAAATCTTCTGTCCCACATCCACACAAATCAGCACATTGATCATCATTATTGCAGGTATTACACAGCAAATCTTGCAAAAAACAAACTCCTAAATAGCACCTGCTTATCAGTTTACAACCAAAATGTTAGGTCACTTGGTAAACATTTTGATGATATATATGCACTACTTACAGCACTAGGTACTAAATTATCATTCATCATTTTAACGGAAACTTGGCTAAGTAATGACTATACCCAACTCTACAATTTAGCTGGTTACCTTACCTTGAGGTGCTTCCGGGGCTTAGCGTCCCCGCGGCCCGGTCATCGACCAGGCCTCCTGGTTGCTGGACTGATCAACCAGGCTGTTGGACGCGGCTGCTCGCAGCCTGACGTATGAGTCACAGCCTGGTTGATCAGGTATCCTTTGGAGGTGCTTATCCAGTTCTCTCTTGAACACTGTGAGGGGTTTGCCAGTTATGCCCCTTATGTGTAGCGGGAGCGTGTTGAACAGTCTCGGGTCTCTGATGTTGATAGAGTTCTCTCTCAGAGTAACAGTTGCACCTCTGCTTTTCAACGGGGGTATTCTGCACATCCTGCCATGTCTTCTGGTCTCATGTGATGTTATTTCTGTGTGCAGGTTTGGGACCAGCCCCTCTAATATTTTCCACGTGTAAATTATTATGTATCTCTCCCGCCTGCGCTCAAGGGAATACAGATTTAGGCACTTTAGTCGGTCCCAAAGTTTAGATGTTTTACTGAGTGGATTCTAGCAGTAAAGGACCTCTGCACGCTCTCCAGGTCAGCAATTTCTCCAGCTGTGAAAGGGGCTGTCATTGTGCAGCAGTACTCCACTCTAGAGAGCACAAGCGTTTTGAAAAGTGTCATCATCGGTATAGCATCTCTAGTGTGAAAAGTTCTTGTTATCCAACCTGTCATTTTTCTTGCAGTTGTGACGGCTACTTTATTGTGTTCTTTAAAGGTAAGGTCTTCCGACATGAGTACACCCAGATCCTTTACATTGCCTTTTCGTTCTATGTTATGATTTGTCTGTGTTTTGTACGTGGTTTCCGTTTTTATATTTTCATTTTTCCATAGCGCATGAGCTGGAACTTATCTTCGTTAAACACCATATTATTTTCTGTAGCCCATAGAAAGACCTGATTTACATCTGACTGGAGGTTTGCCGTGTCCTCTATGTTGCCTACTCTCATGAAGATCCTAGTGTCATCTGCAAAGGATGATACAGTGCTATAGGTTGTGTTCTTGTCTATGTCCGATGATGAGGATGAAAAAGTACTGGTTATAAAGCCATTCATAACTGCAGGCCTAACAAAAAGGAGGTGGCACAGCAATATATTACAAAGATACCTTCATCTGCAATAGTGTCATTAGTGATAGAGACGACTATTGTGAATATACCTTTGCCAAGTTCTCCAGTAAATCCCTTAAATCCTCCCTGACTATCGGTGCCATCTATAGATTTCCTAATACCAACATAGCTTCATTCTCAGACAACGTAAGGAATCTTATCATAAATAACAATCTCAACAAAAAATCACATCATTCTGGGAGGTGATTTCAATATTGACCTGGGTCTTCAACAACCCTCAAGTTGACTATTTCCGTAACAGCATGCACTCCTGTATGCTAATCCCCAATCACCAAGCCCACCCGAGTCACTCAAACATCTGCCACTACCTGGATCACCTATGGACTAATATAACAGCTCCCCTTACATCTGGGGTAATTTATGACAGAACAACTGACCACTATCCTACCTTCCTCATAGCAAACATGGACACAACACCCAAGAAACCAAGAAACTCTCATTCAGGCTACACAGTGAATCAGCTTTAGGCAATCTCTCTAATGCACTTCACAATGTTAACTGGGAATCTGAATTAATAATACACAGGATATAAACTCATTAACTAACCTCTTTCTCTCCAAAACTCTAAGCCTCTACAACACTCACTGTCCCTCCTTACCAAACAAGTAACTGATAAAAGAAAAAATAACCCGTGGCTCACAAGTGGCATAATTAAATCAATCAACAAAAAACATGAATATGAAAAGAAATTTAGGAGTGGCCTAGTTACAAAAGAAGTAGTTAAAAGGTACTCATCTGTGCTTACCAGTATCATAAGAAAAGCTAAACTTTCATATTATGAGACTAGATTCAAAGAAGCAAAAGGCAACATGAAAAGCACATGGAATACCATCTCTAATATCCTAGGAACTAAACAACACTCTCCACAACCAGATAACACTCTCTAAGGATGGCCTTACACCGTCATCTGATTTAGAAATGGCGAATGAATTTAATAGCTTCTTTTCATCGATTGGTGCTAACCTTGCAAGTAAAATCCCACAGACTCAGACACATATCAACACATATCTCTCAGGCAGCTATCCAAACTCTCTTCTCCTTTCACCAGTCAGCCCGACAGATGTTGTGTCCATCATACACTCACTAAAAACCAAAGCTGGGAACATCAGTGAAATCCCATCCATTGTATACAAGAGCGCCTCCCATGCTCTTGCGCCACCTATAGCTCTGCTGTTCAACAAATCCCTTTAGTGTCGTACCTTCCCTGATATCCTTAAAAAGCAAGAGTAACGCCAGTTCATAAAGGAGGTAATCGGCAGACATAAACAACTATAGACCAATTTCGAACCTACCCATTCTATCAAAAATATTTGAAAAAATTATCTACAAACAGCTCTACTCCTATCTCGTAAAATTCGACATTCTTAGCCCCTGTCAGTTTGGCTTCCGCTCCCAAAAGAGTACCAACGATGCAATTATTAGTCTCCTTGATATAATTTACTCAGCCCTTGACAAAAATGAGTTTCCGATTGGACTCTTCATTGACCTGAGAAAGGCCTTTGATACTGTTAATCACAATTACCTCTTACGTAAACTCCATCATTATGGAATCCGAGGCCATGCACTGGACTATATCCAATCCTATCTTAGTGATAGACACCAATGTGTAGCCATCAATAATATAACCTCTCCCACTCTACCAATAACCGTTGGAGTGCCACAGGGCAGCATCTTGGGACCTCTTCTATTTCTTATATACATCAATGATCTGCCTAATGTCTCTAACATTCTGAAACCTATTTTGTTTGCTGATGATACTACCCTCATCTACTCTAACCCCAACCCACATACTATAAATAATGTTGTTAATAATGAACTAAAAAGTCCACTTATGGATGTCACCCAACAAACTAACACTTAATATAGAAAAGACCTACTACATCTTATTTGGAAGCAAATCTACAAATGCAATTCAGCTTCAGATAGACAATGTAAACATTAGCAATAAAAATGATGGAAAATTTCTTGGCCTATTCTTAGACAAGAGACTCAACTTCAGTACTCACATACAACACATAACTAAGAAAGTCTCTAAAAGTTGGTATACTCTCCAAAATCAGATACTATGTACCTAACTCTGCTCTCATCTCTCTATATTATGCACTAATCTATCCCTATCTCAACTATGGTATCTGTGCATGGGGTTCAACCACTGCAAACCATTTCAAGTCCATCATCACCCAGCAAAAATCTGCTATCAGAATAATATCAAATTCTGCTTTCAGACAACACTCAGCCCCTTGTTTAACTCCCTAAACATGCTAAATATAATCTCACTCCATAAATTCTCTTGTGTCAACTACATTTACAAAACCCTGTTCTTAAATGCAAATCCTGCTCTGAAACTCTTCCTGGACAGATGTAATAGGACCCATTATCACCACACCAGAAATAAATATCTCTTTGATATCCCCAGAGTTAAACTTAATCTGTGTAAACACTCTATGCAAATAAAGGGACCCAGTTTATGGAACTCCCTATTGAATTGAAAAGCTGTCCAACTTTTACATCATTCAAAATCAATACTAAAAAGTACCTAATTTCATCTTCATAGTTTTTTACCTTTTGCCTTAAAATTGCACTGTATCTATTGCTACCCAATCTCCCAACCTTTATGTTTCCCAATTTGAACATCTTTACCATTGTGATCATTGCTGTCTTCTTATATGTGCTGCCAATCTGCTGTATGGTGTTTATTAATCTTGTTTATCTGTATCTATTGCTATCTAGTCTCCCAATCTTTATGTACTGTCGGGGTTTCACGGTGTTCTCGTTAGTGAAGGGTTAAAGCCAAGGTAGACTGGATCTCCTTTCCAGGTGGTTGCCCCGACAATAACCCTTACTCACCGTCGTTCTGCGGGTCTTCCCTCGATCCTCTAGGCTCCACTGCTCGCCTCGGAGAGTACCCCAGTCGATCTCACAACCGGCCTTTAGATTGCAAGATGAGTGAGGGCACAGATCGTTCCCTCAATGTGTTGCCCGCCCCGACACCGAACTCTTACACAGCCTTCAAGGTCGCCAACTGGTTTTCAGGTGTCCAGTAACACTGCAGTGGTCAGGTGTAATTGTGGCAAGAGCAAATTCCAATAATATGGTATCAGGCAGGTCACTCTGCTTTACTTCATTACACGATCACAAGATAAATGGAGGGGATGATATCAAACACCAAAGAGTTTTGGTATTTTACTTAAAAGACAACGATAAATATATATGCATCAATGTATCAGGAACAATGTATGACAACTGCTCAATCCGTAGCAGAATAATCTGGAGCGCACCGATATGGCAACACCCGACAGCGCCACGCGTCACCTGTCAGATCTCAGCTGACCGGGACCCTCGCGATCGTGGGAACAGACTAGTACTTGTTTTCTAATTCTGTCACGATCCCCGTTTATTTAACTTTTTCCAAAACACTATTCAACATTCACATGGCTTACTTATGATTTCACTGGCCTCACGATCAACATCTTATTCACAATACTCTCACAGTGACTTTCCACCGTACCAAAAGATTACTCTATTCTTAATAATATTTACTGTGAATGCACTCACTTGATCACTGAACTTTTCTTTATATCTATACTTTCTCTTAAAAGAGATATCACTGGCAATCACTCCACGTATATGATATTATTCAGTACACAGTCATGTCATATATAAATCAGTAATCAATTTCAGGCATATATATATATACATCATGAAGATCAATACACAGGCATTTATATCAATAGATCATAGAGATCAACACACAGGCATTTATATCGATAGATTATAGAGATCAATCCACAGGCATTTATATCAATAGATTATAGAGATCAACACTCAGGCATTTATATCAATAGATCATAGAGATCAATCCACAGGCATTTATATCAATAGATCATAGAGATCAACACACAGGCATTTATATATGTAAACTGATACTGTGAGCGCTCTGGGTAGGCTCACCACATACTGTGCTCTCTGTGACTTAAACTCAGGTGAGACTTGCTCACGACATATAAAATATCCTGACAAGAATATATATAGCTAACTAAAGGGGAAATGGGAGGGTAACTGTAAACACCTACTTCACCTATCCTAGGATGACAGTTGGGTTGTAGCTCCTGGTCCAGGCTCTCGCCTCGTTCACCATCCAGAAACACAAGCCCCACGCCTTAGGATGTCGCGTCTCGCCGCTTCTGTACACTGCAGGTCCGTGCTCCTTCCTCAACAGTACGTCGCAGGGTTGAAGTCGGTCTCCTGGCCGTCAACTTTCCTCCCAACTACGGCAGCCAGCCTACGTCTCGGCGGTCGTCGCACGTTTCCCAATTAGTCCTTGTCACTGTACTCCCAGAGGAACTGCCTCTCACCACTACGAAGTCACTGTGAAGTTACCAGCCGTCCCAGACGATGCTGCTTAAGCTCCACACGCACAGCACCCGACTTCAGAGCACTTGAAGCTCACTTCACTGTCAATTCCCTCGTCGTCTAGATATATCGCTAGGTATTTGGGAAGACTTCTCGACGTGCTTGCATCCAACTGTTGACTCGTAGGGTTCCACGAAGGTGGGGTTACTGTCAAACTTGACAGGATCGTCGATCACACGTTCAACCAAGTTGACAAGGTGGTCAACTCGATTCACTCACGGTGGATTGGCCCGGCCACTAAGCTGTCTCTTATACTGGTGAACTGCCAAGGACGTCACACGTCGATGCCCGGCCCACTTCTTGCAACGCACCTGTCCCTGAGCACTTGTTGCTCAATATTCTGTCGATTCCTTATCTGAGCCACATCTGGGTTGCAGGAAGACCTCACAGAGAGCGCGCAAACAACTGGAGACGCTTACATCCACCGGAGTCCGGTAAATCCGTCACTCTGACAGGATGACCGATCGCACGTCCTGCCTCTCGGACGTGTCGTGAAAGACTGATATCACCACGGCGCCAACACGGCCGGACCCCCCATGCCTATGTGACGTCACTTTTCCCAAAGTTGGTTTTCATTGGCTCCCAGTGCCACATCGCTGACGGTGACCAATCTGGCGCCACTGACGTCACACAGTTTTGGCGGGAGAACAGACTCGCCAGCGCCATATTGGCTCCGTAAAGGGCCTATCCCACAGACCAAAATACTATATTTTCGCAAATTTCTCGGCTCTTCGAGAATACTGTTCTCTCCCACATATATTCAATTGATGCCTGCAATGTAGAGAACGCTCGGGAATAGTGGACATGACTCTTACAGCAGGCGTGGGAGAATTAGAAGGGGGGGAACACCGTCACAGTACCCAATCGGAAAAGCTTTACCATAGTGATCATTGCTGTCTTATATGTGCTGTCATTCTGCTGTATGGTGTCTATTAATCTTTTAAATTACCCATCAAGCTGTCAATGTAATCAATCAGAGCTTTAATATAACAATGTGCTTTAATATACATACAAAGCTCTCTCATCTCATTTTTCTCTTGCAATGTATTTGTAATCATTTATCAATTCTGATAGAACTTACCTACTTAAAATTATCTGTTAGATTAAGGACCTGCCCGAAACGCTGCGCGTATTAGTGGCTTTACAAGATTGTAATACTGCCTTATTCAATGTATTCTCACAAACCCAATTTACCTTCTTGTATATAAATAAATAAATAAATAAATAAATAAATAAATAAATAAATAAATAGTAAAAGTAAAGTGCAGAGGCACCACTAGGCTCAAGGCACTAGAGAAATTAGTTCCTTTGGAGCTACAGGAAATGAAGTTGCTCAAAGACTTCCCACCCCTGCAGCTCCAGTACGGGATGTACGTCTTGAAAGAACTGACACACAGCAGTGCAATGTGAAACTTAAACAATATGTCCATGTTGATCAAACCACACATTAGAAGATGAAGTTCTTGACTAGTGAAATTGATTACTCGAAGAATTCTAGTGAGTGGTTTGGTCCACATTCTTCAGCCACGTTATTGTGACTCATCATCTGCAACATATCCACAATTCTGAAGAGAAGCAATAAAGTGTTCACTAGTCCTAAACACTGGTCTCCATCCTGTGTTTCTCCACCGTGGAAATATGTTGGAAATTCCCGCATCAAATATTAAAACTCTAATGTAACAGCCATAAAATGTTGTTAATTTGCATTAGCTCAAGTAATGAATAAATACATTAGGTAGTCATAAAAAGATTACAGAAAATGGCAAAGGCTGCAACAATCATCTTTTATCACAATACTCATCTAACTAATGTTACAACTCATCCTCCTGTTTAGATAGTACTTATAGTGACGATAGTCAATAGTCACAAATAGTAGTTCTTAGCTTTTAGATAGAACCGTTGTAACTGGTACAATTCCTTTAACAATTAATGCAAAAAATAATAATTTTTCGGTTCAATATATGCTGATATATGAACTTCATTGAATTTAAGTCTCTTGGATCATAAATGAATGTTCTGTATCAAGTCTCTTGTCATATTTATAGGGTAATAAACGTATGGAACCGCCTACCCACCGAAGCCGTAAACGCGAAAACTCTGATAGGTTTTAAAATGCAGCTGGAAACGATCAGGGCAAATGGGGGGACGTTTGACATGGCTTCCGGCTTCCTGTCCTCGTCGAGGCCACTCGATGAGTGACCTCATTGAATTTACCAGGTAAATAATAGGTTACATAAAAACCTTTGATAGTGGTGGACTCATGTGCCCATCAAGAAAATGTTTGATTTTCCTAGGATTTAAACAGCTTTCGTAATTGCATCTTGTCTTAGTACAGTAATTTGTGTATATTAAACCTCGATAGGTATCGTGAATTAATAATAATCATAATAGAAATGAAAAATCATTTGAAGTCCTCCACTGTGATACATCTCCCAACATCAAAACTTGTGCAGTCATCCTAAGCCGAAAACCTTCCCAAAAACTGCTTCTATTATGGAGAAGAAAATGCAGTGTTGACTGCAAAGTTTTCATATCTAGCTTAACTCTAAGGAGCAACACTCCGAGCTTGCTTAACCGCCAACAATAACGCTCCACCGTGAAGTGACCAGTCCATAGTGTTAAGTGTTAGAAGAGATTCACTCGGCTTTAAAACATGAAGAGTCACAGCATGGCATCATGACAATGGGTGGGCGGGGTGTGGAGGATATACATTAACAATTACGAAAATAGCGCACTTCATATGTAAGTTTCTTAGTTTAGAGACTGTACTTGTAGTCAACATTGCCAAACATTCAACATTTACCCTCCAACATTACACGTCCATAGTGTAGGAAGAGATTCAGTCAGTGCTCATATATGAAGAGGCACA
The DNA here is from genome assembly GCA_020271785.1 of Procambarus virginalis. Lineage (NCBI taxonomy): Eukaryota > Metazoa > Arthropoda > Malacostraca > Decapoda > Cambaridae > Procambarus > Procambarus virginalis. The sequence goes on along the minus strand of WNGS01072581.1, from coordinate 12,295 downwards.
GCATGGAACCATGTCCAATTAATTTATTTATATACAAGAGAGTACATTGGGTTTATGGGAGTACATAGCATTCATGTTTAACATTCTTGCAAAGCCACTATCATGCGTACCGTTTCGTGCAGGTCCTTAATCTGATAAGTAATTTAGTAATTTGTTAAAAAATGTTAAGAATATTAACAGGTATATTGTAAATAAAGTTGAAGAAATTAACAGGCATATTGTAGCAAAATTTTAGGATTATCAACAGGTACATTGCAGCATAATTTGAGGATTATTAATATTGTGTAGAGTTATCCTGCTCACATAACTATTATGAAAATAGCTCGCTACATATGTAAGTTACTCATGTTAGAGACAGTACTTGTTGTTAATATTGCCCAACGGTCAACATTAATGTTTCACCAAGATTCGTCACCCAACAGAGCCAATTTGGCAGTCGACCTATGGGAAAATCTTTACACAAACTGCTCTTATCAGAATGGTATATACAAATGAAAGACGTTTTGAGTGTAGCGCAAGATTTATAGATTGTGGAAACATAATACAGCCCATCTTATAGCATATAGATGTTATATCCCATAAGTGTCCATAATGTTTGAAGAGGTTCAGTGTGCTTGTAAATATACCTGAGTTTACCTGAGAGCCACTAATACTAGTGACCGCGATGAGGACAGGAAGCCGACGGTTTGTCGAAAGTCCCCCATTTGTCTTGACGATCTTTTCCAGTTGTATGCAGGCGATGAGTCACAATAACGTGGCTAAAGTATGTTGACCAGACCACACACTAGAAGGTAAAGGGCCGACGACGTTTCGGTCCGTCCTGGACCATTCTCAAGTCGATTGTGATGAGGAAGTAGAGAGACAGGCAATAAATAGGCAAGAGAGAGCTGAGGAGCAAAGTAAGGTGTAATAGAGGGGATAGTAATAGTAATAAGAGCTGCAGAAGGCCTATTGACCCATACGAGGCAGCTCCTATTATAACCACCGAATGAGAAGGAGATAGGAATAAGAAGAAGATAGCAAGGGAGCGTAGGAGAAGACCGAACACCGAAACGTCGTCGTCCCGTTTCCAGCTGTATTTTAAATGTTAACTGAGTTTTGGCATTTACGGCTTTAACATATAGACGGTTCCATGGGTTAATAACCCTGTGGGTGAAAAACCGTCTCCTTTTCTCAGTCCTACATTGTAGCTTGTTAAGCTTGTTACCGTTGGTCCTTGTTTGTGTTACATCTGACCTTCAGAAGAAAATATTCGGATCAACATCCTCTATCTTGTTTAGTTTCTTAAAAGTCTCAATGAGATCCGACCTGTCATGCCTGGTTTGCAGTGTTGTTAGCCCTGTGGCCTTCAAGCGTTCCAGATACGAGAGATGACTTAGCTCTGGAATAACTTTTGTTGCCCAGTGTTGCACCGTATCCAGAACAGCTATGTGTTTCTGAAAATGAGGTCTCCGTGCTTGGATTCGATAATCTAAGTGATTATGGAATTATGGCACCATGAGATTATGGCACCAGAGATTTATACAGTTGAATCATTACTTTCTATTCCTTATAGTCAAAAGTAACCTTAATTATCCCAGCATAGAAAGAAAGGAGAGAGAAAAAAAGTGGTTGTCAATTTTTCGTACAGAGGGACATAAGAATATTGCCATTGGACAATGTATTTAAATGATATATAATAAAATGCAGCATAATAACATACTAACTAATTATTATGTGTGAAATCTGGCCCTCCAGGTGGCATCAGCTGCCTATCCACTTTGTATACCTTCCTTACTACTACTTGTCTTCTTTGTGTGTCGAACAGGTGCTTGCATCTCTCTATCCATGATTGGCAGTAAATACGAGGTGTGTCCCTGTAGGAGTACTGCAAGTTAGTCCTTCTTTATCATGTTTGGTTGGTACAGAGACACTCATTTACACTAAACGGTGAAATGATTTTAGGTAAATATATAAAATATGATAATAATTATTGATGCACAACACAAATTGTGCTGTTATTGGTCCCACCAGATATAAGGACCTGCATAATTAATTAATGGTGCTAGGTTGTTCAATATTTAGTACAACACTAGGCTATGGTAATATAAATGGGACTAGGTTGATCAGTATTTAGTTCAACACTAGTCAATGGTAACATCCTTCCCTAAAGAGGGTTGGGATCTAGCTACTAGAATATTGTGCAATAGACACAAAGTGCAATATATTTTAATTGGAGTTTTAGTATATTTTTTAAATACTTCTCTTCTTAGATAAATTATATACACAATTGTTGTGGTAGCCTCTCATTAACCACTGGTGTTATTTTGGTAGTAATAATTATTTTATTAGTGACCTTTCGCGAAATTAAACACCACAATTTAGTAGATAAACTCTGTAAAAATAAAGCCACAATTTGGTTTTATTTAATTTATGTGATAAAACTCCATGGATATCATACTCCACGAATTTGGTGGATAAGCTCCAGGAAACGGCTGTGAGTCTAGGCTACTGACCAGTCTGTGACTGGCGATATATGTTTAATATATTATTGATTTATTGCACTGGTTTATTTGATTTAATGGACCAGTGTGATCTAGGATCATTAAGTATCCATCTAGGTTCAAAGGACTGTAAATTATATTTGTTGTTCAAGATCCAATAATTTCTGTATTTGATGAACCAGTGTAGCATTTCTGGTTCTTCCAGTGCAAAGGACCATAAATTATTTGGGGAAAATCTACCTGTAATTGATTTGATTAATAATTAAAAAATTAAATATAATTGTATATATTACATTTCAGCAGAGTGCATTTTATAACTTTTTTCACCAGTAAACTTCCCTTCACACATTTTGGGGGTTTTATATTTAAATCTTACCATAATTAAACGGTAGACATAATCAATAACCCCTGGGAGGCGCTTGCCTTAATAGCCTTCAACACCACCAGGCGCAAGAAATTATATAATTACAAATTTTTGTTTCATCGTATAAAAATGTTCATTTGTGTTCCCTGATCATGGGAAAATAAAAAACAAATCGTAGGTGACATATTTTCGCTGCAATAAAGCGGGAAAGTCTGGCAAAATTGAAGCGTTGACAGAGTAAGCGTCCTCTGACAGTCTTCTCCACCTCGCGGCAGGCAGCAGTTGCCACAAAGACATTATTACCTAATTATTTCAATGTCTCTGATTTTTTCTCAGTTTTTTTGCAGTAATATAATTCAATAGTGTGTAATGTGTTATATTTATATAATAAAATGTATAAACCAAATGTACTACTAATCTGGTATGGTGTCCAAACAATATAGTGGCCACCAATACCACAGCCAGCAGACCATGCTACCTCACTCACCAAAAATCCTCCTCCCACTATACTGTTTGTGCTGTTTATACGCTATATACACACACACGTTATATATACGTATCTATATGTTTTATTCAACATAATTGTACAACAAAGCTGGTATGGTGTCCAATCAACATAGTGGCCACAAGAATCTGCATGACAAGTGACACAGCAGACGAAGGCCTCACTCCCTCCCACACTAACACCTCCCTCACTAAAATGCCTCCTCCCAGCATATCATTTTGCTGTCATTACACAATATATACCCAAGTTATATATAGGTATATACATTTGTGTTCACCATGGCGAACCACAAAACTGGAATTGTGAGTCCAAACAACAAGAGTGAACTGCCAGACCCAGCCAGCAGACGCCATCTCCCTCACTCCTTCAACACCTTATTCGCGCGCATTCCTCCTCCCACAATACTGTTTGCTCATTAATTAAACTATATACACACGTTTTATATAAGTATCTTAATCTTTCATACACCATAATTGTACAACTAAGCTGTTATGGTGTCCAAACAGCATAGTAGCCACAATACATGGCATGACAAGTCACACACCAGCCAGCAGACGACAGTCTCACTCCCTTCCTCACCAAAATGGCTCCTCCCAACATACTCCTTTTGCTGTTATTACACTATATATACACGTTATATACAAATATCTACTTTTGTGTTCACCATAGCGAATCACTAAGCTCGTATGGTGAGTCCAGACAACAACAGGTCACCACACAGGGCCACGAGGCCGATGTTTACTTATTTGTATCAAGGTATAATTGGGCTATAGAGAACAGTGATACAGTAAATTAGTGAACGGTAGCACAACAAGCGAAAGGATACAGCATATTGAAACAACCACCAGCACCGATCCACTGGCACTCAGTGGAAGAGTGGGGGCTCCACATCACGTGGAGAGACGACAAATCCACTGATGTCCACGACATAAGGACATCATTATAAACTCACCCGGCTGTGTGAGCGGGACGGTTTTGGCCGGTGAGTACTGCCTGCTCCTGTCAGTTAACTGATGTACAGTAAGGTTAATTATAAGAGAAATCTTGTTCAGATTATCATATATATTTAGACTCACAAAGTGGCTCATTCCGGGTAGAAGTGTGACATAGGGGACCCTCGTGACACTCACACTCACAAGCAAACACATACACAAGCAAACACACACACACAAGCAACACACACACACACAGTAAAGGGATGGAGTAAATCAAAATACGAAACGGTTTTTACTTTGTGAAACATCACGCCAGTTACAGGATAACCCTCCCACCCCCCTCTTTCCCATCCCATCTTACCCAAAACACTACCCTGCATGGGAACTGGCTAGATAGCGGCCTTTGACACTTAGTTGGCAACTGTTGGACAACTGACCATACCTCCATCTCTCACCCCTCCTCCACCTCCCTCTCCCCCATTAAGCATACACAAATAGATCTCTTCTGTTCCTCTCCCCTTCCTCCCAATATCTCTCCCCCTAACCTCTCCATACACACACTCCAGTGTTGTGGTTTTGTGTGTCTGTCCGTTTTTTAGTATAACAAGTAGTCTTGGATACTAGCTAAAGAAAGTAAAGAATCTTGACGTATACGGCTCATATAGGTACTACCTTCTGTCACCTTAGAGTCAAAAGATCACACCGCCACACACACACCCACACACACACACACACACACACACAC
>WNGS01072580.1:43248-53874 GCA_020271785.1 Procambarus virginalis | reverse complement strand
AAGATTTCCAACTCTCACGTTTAGCTGAACGGATGGTCCTACGGGCCACCGCACTTGCCTTCCAAAACAGAATAAAAGAATCAGCCGTCTGCCGGCGGCGGTGTTTTTTCCAGGCTGCACGCTTACAGCGGACAGCCCGAGCACAGTCCGCATTCCACCAGGGGAACACACTTCCGTGTGCCCCGGGAGGAAGAGCGAGGGATAGAGCGGAGGGCAGCGTTGAAGACAGTGTCATAAAAAAGGAGGGCGCGAGGAAGAGGCAGAGAGGAGAGGTCAGAGAGAGTAGCACGGAAGGGAATAGGCACCAGTCAGCCTTGGCAAACTGCCACCTAGGGAAGGAAAGGGGAGGGTGGAAAGAGAAAAAGGAAACGAGGATGGGGAATGATCACAGTTATGGAGGTCATCAAGAACTGCCACGTGAAATCTAAGTAAAGGACGACGAGCAGAGAGAAAGATCAAGACAGGAAAGGGTGCGAGTTCGAGAGTCCACATGAGTGGGCTCACCAGAATTCAGAAGAGATAGAGAAGAAGCGAGGACGAACGGTTCGAGAAGACGGCCTCGGGTGTTTGTCAGAACATCACCCCAGAGGGAATGTCGACAGTTGAAATCACCCAAAAGGAGCACCGGCTCTGGCAAGGAGTCCAGGAGGTGCTTAAGATCAGGAAGGGAAAGAGGGACATTGGAGGGAGATAAATGGAACAGACTGTATACCATTTACCCACAAAAACACGGGCAGCAGAACAATGGATAGGTGACGGAAGAAGTAGGGGGACGAAGGGAATATCAGAACGAATTAAGAGAGCAGTAGAGTTATGGGCCAGCAAGAGCTGGGGGGGGGGGGGGAGAAAGAAAGGAATAACCACGAAAGTGACCAGGACGAGCACCAAGCATTGGTTCCTGGAGACAAACACAAAGTGGTGTAAACTGTAATTAGAAGTTGGAGTTCATGGAAGTTGGCATAAAATCCACGAATATTCACTGAAGAATAGACATTATCAAAGAGAAAGGACAGTAACAGAGAACAAGAAAGAAATAAAGGTAAAGAGAAACACAGTTTATTAAAGAATCTCAGGATCAGGAGCAGGGTCGGCAAAATCAGGGTTAGGGGGCATGGGTAAACTTAGTAAGGAGAGAGGGAAGGGAGCGAGAGAACAGACCAGAGGCGGACTGACGGGGTCTGGAGGAGGGGACAACTGAGAGGGGCAGGCAAGGACAGTTGGAGGAGGGGGGGGGGCAGAAATCAGGGAGTGCAGCCTCAGGAAGGGCAGCAACAGAGAGGGAATGGGGGCGGAAGAAATCTCCATATCAGAGACAGGGGGTTCGACCACTGAAATGGGAGGGGATGGAGTGACAGAGTCAGAGGGAGGGGGGTGAGAAGAAAGCGAAACCTTCTTACCCGCCGGAGAGGAAGAAGGAGAGGAGGCAGGCTTACGTTTCTGACTTGAAGAGACAGGCGTTCCAGTAACAACGTACCGGGCGACAGACTCAATGGTCTCACCAGGAGAAGAGGAACGAGAGCAACAACACGAAGATTGCAGGGAGGATGATGGATATCAGCCTGGACAGACAGGTGGCATGGAGGGTCAAGAGACTGGGGGGAGGGTCGGGAAGAAAGAGTGGGGGAGATGGGGAAGAAGACAAAGGAGATCCCAGATGGAGAACCAGGAGGAAGACTATCCGGGACAGGAGGCAAAGGAATAGGGGAGGAGGTGGTGGGTGTGGTCGGGTTAAGGCCTGGAAACGGTTGTGAGACTGAGGAAGACGGGAAGGACGAGGAGAGGTAGAACGCAACACGCGAGCGTAGGAGACGCCCGCGAAAGGGGTGAGATGACGAACTTGGCGTCTCGCTTCAGGAAAAGACAGACGATCACGGTGCTTCAAGTTGAGGACGGCTTCCTTGAGTTTGTAGTGCATACACGAGCGTGAGAAGGTAGGGTGGGCTTCACCGCAATTGAGGCAGCGAGCCTGGGGAGAAGTGCACTCGGACTTAGAATGACTATCGTCCCCACACAAGGAGCACAGATACACAGTACTGGTGCATTTGAGGACACCGTGCCCGAACTTCCAACACTTATTGCAAAGTCTAGGAGAGGGAATGTACTCCTGAATGGAGCATCTGGCACCAGCAAGAATAATAGAGGGCGGAAGGGCCCTACTATCAAAGTTGATTTTTACAACACGAAGGGGCTGACGGCGACGACCACGAGGGGGTCAAGTGAACGTGTCCACCTGGAGGACAGAATGGCCTTGGGCTTCGAGGATATGTTTGATATCCTCATGGCAATCTTTGAGGTCCCGAACACCAGTTGCAACATGGTGTGGGAGGAGAACAGTGCCAACACTGGCATTTAACCGAGCGTTTTTGGAGACCCGAACAGGGGTCTCTCCAATGCAGGACAAAGCAGCTAAGCGAGTAGCTGCATCCTGAGAAGGAGCAGCGACGACACGCGTACCATAACTGATGGAGTTAAAAGTAACAGAGGCATCTACTGAATCAACAAGGTGTTTATGGAGGGAGAAATCGTCAGGAGGAGTAGAATCCAGATGGTGGAGATCAAAGTATTTAGCCCACATAGCGGGGCCAAACAAGGCGTTGTAAGTACTATTTCGGGAAGGGATCGTGCGAGTGCAGCCGTGGTGGGGACGACATTGAGAACCTCAGAGAGAGAGGGGGTAAAAGGTGCAGTATTCACAATGAGAGACGAAGCCGCGCCAGGGGACGAGGTGGTCACCACTGAGGGCTGGGGACTCAACTCTACCACAGAGGAGGGAGGGGAGCTGGGGGCAGGAGTCAGGTTGTCGGGGCCCAGTGCAGCGGGGGCTATAGGGCTGGTCTTCCAACACAGTCCGACTCGGGGGCTTGGTCGCCCACCCCACGAGCCTGAGAAGGAACAAGGGAAACATTATCTGCCATGAAAACGAGGAAAAGACTTTCATTCACGAATGTGCCCCCACACCCACCATGGAGCCACAATTAGAGGCAGGACACCCAACAAGAAGCTATCGCCGATCTTGCCGGGGCTGTCGTGAGTATACGCCCCACAAACACCACCTTAAGAACCGTGAGTCCGTCGAGAGCGGGTTCAGTGACGAAAGGAGGATTGACAATAAAAGGTTCCCCTCGCTCACGACGTTGGGTACTACAGTTCTACGGGTGCAAGAGTATGCCTCCTCAAACACCCGGGCGTCAAAATAGAAGAAGTCCAAAGGAATAATCAAAACAAGCAAGAGGTCGGCAGGAAATGACAAGCAGATAGGAGAAGAGGGGGGAGAAAAACGAAACAGAAGGAAAAGGAAAAGGCGTCCAGCAAAATTCGTGAGGACAGCAGCAGGAGCACAAGGCTACATAAGGACAGGGGACCGCCCTAAGGAGCATCACACTCCGGCAGCCGCCCACCAAGCCCCTCCATGGCAGCAACGAGCTGGACAGGGAGGGGGTGAACAAATATAAGAAAAGCACCTGTTTGATACCAGCTTGATGGGGTTCTTGGAGTTCTTCAACTCCCCGTGATTTGTGAGAGTTTGGTCCACTAGGCTATTGCTTGGAGCGGCCCGCAGGCCCACATATCCACCACAGCCCGGTTGGTCTGGCACTCCTTGGAGAAAATGATCTAGTTTTCTCTTGAAGATGTACACGGTTGTTCCAGCAATATTTCTTATGCTCGCTGGGAGGATGTTTCAAATGCTTCCTCGGCCGGTCTTTGACATCGTCTAAGACTATAGTTTGGACAAAGAAAACGGCATACAGATATGATATAATCTTAGCTGGGATTCATCAAGCTTAAGAGCTTACTTACGAAACATGTACATCTTTCTTCAACCATCGCGGCTTAAGACTACTTTTATTAAATCTCTTTACGAAGTTCGAACTTTCTCACACAGGATTATTTTTGTTATATACGAACCCGTAGTGCTTCGGGTCTCAGAGACCGTTCAATCAACGTAATCAAAACTGACATAATAGAGGAAGGATGTACAGATATCGTAAGTGTAACGTAAGTGTTCGATATATCTTGGCCCTGATCTAAAGAGGCAGCATTTATTGCTTATTTTTATTTTTAAGAATCTTACAAATAATTTTTGTTAGAATCTTAAAAATAACACTTAATATACATTGCACGGAATAAAAATAATATAATGGGCGCCCTGACAACATGAACTTAATAATTCATCACAGATGATTTTGGTAATTAATGTTTGCAATAAATGAACACTTATAAAGATATGGCAAATGGCAAAATAGCGCTAAGATAATGCAATGCACAAAATACAGATCATTAGCTCTGATATGCTTGAACGATATGTTGATACATGGTGTTGATCAACATGCAGGCATGTTGGCTCATAGTGTTGATCAACATGCAGGCATGTTGGCTCATGAAGTTGATCAACATGTTGATCAGGTAGAGAATACCTGTACGTTGATCAAGTGGGAGGAAATAGAGGACAAAACAGTGTAGAGATAGCTATTATTGGCCGCGTGTGGTAGTTAGCGCCTGGAGGCTGTGGTGTAGTTTCACAGACGTGTCTCCGAGACGCTGTTGAAGGCGTGCCACAGACGCAACAAAAGCGAGACCATGAAAGAAATATATATATACATGGCGTCCCCGCCGGACCAACACGAGCCTACGTCACAGTGGAAGCGCTGTGCTCACTTCAGATTAAACAATGCTTTATAACCGGTCTAGTTGCATCAGGAGTAAGACAAGTTAAAGGGGATGGCTGGGTTGGTTGGTAAAGGAGCAGTATGAATGTCGGCTAATGAGCGCAAGGTGGACAGGAAGCCACGTTGGACAGAATCCCATGGAATCCTGAAACGCAGGTGTTGTGCCCAGAGGGGTCCTGAGCGGCACAAGACCGTTGTTTACTACTGAGCATCCTCCGCGTCAGCTAGCCTCGTTCCTTCCATCTTGGATAATGATCATTACAAAAATAACAACGTTTTCTACAATGCTTTTCCTACGGCACTATATCACAATTTACAGGCTTCTTATCTCTGGGATAATGACATGCTAGTCAACTAGTGTTTTCAGGGAAGATAACTCGATATGATCTCGCTATTAAAAGTGAGCTGTTGAAAGGCTTCTGAGGGAATACCTGGCACTGGTGCCAAATGGATCAGCCAGCGTACCACTAATGGTGAAGATGGAGCATCGGGGAGCCTTCGGGTAGACGGAGTTGGCTCTGTGGTGGTCGGCCTCGGGTTCAGGGAGAGTGGAGTGGTACTCAGATTGTTCCCCACGGAGGCTAGGATAAGTCGCGTCTGTATCAGTCGAGACTGGAGGCTGGAACGTGGGACTGGAGGTGTCGGTGGCAGAGTAACCATTAGAGTCGCTGTTGACGGCCAAATATTGGGTTGAAGACTCTTCGTAACGACTCCAGGAGTCGAAGTTTGGAGATTCAAGACGATCACAGGAGGAATTGAGCTGGTATGGTGAGGGCATTTCTGTGAGAGATGACGAGCTCATCTCGTCCTCGAAGCATCTCGACTCTGGAATACTGGAGGACGACATGTAGTTACCGTGCACGTCAGTCTCCCGTCGACCGGAGCGCAGTATGGCGTTGAGTCGTATCTGAAGTTCATCCCCGACGGTGGTGCGCGTGTCAAGCCTCGTGCTGGGGGACGAGACGCCTCTGAGGGCGAGGCCTTCCTCGCGAGACCTGACGAAGGAGTGAGAGGCAGCCAGGTTCTCCTCGACCCTCTTAGGACAGCGCAGGAAGATGGGTTCAACGGACTTCATCTGGGAAGATGGCGCCGGCGGCGTCGCCTGAGTTGCCACGTCACTCCCGGGCCCCGTGGCACTCAACTCCTCGTCCTCGGCACTTGGAGAGCCAAGTTGGCACTCACTCCTCCCTCCCTCTTTCACCTCGCACGTAGAGGAGGTGGAGGACGGCGAGGAGAACAAGGAAGAGGGCGAAGAAGAGGGAGAGGAGGCCACAGAGGGAGAAGCATCCATGGCGGGAACATCTGCGAGGCCGCCATTGTTGTTGGCGGCCGTGATGATGGCCACCTTGGACACCGACGACGACGACGATGACGACGAGGACGAGGAAGAACTGGAGGAGGAGGAGCGGGTCCGGTCATCACGCAGGGACACCGACAGCCTCTGGCGTGATACACGGGCCCTGGGGAGAAGAATAGTTATGGCAATTATCTCGTCTCACACAGCTCAGGTAGCTATCACTGACGTCCTGCCACGCCAAGTTAAACACCAAAGAGAACATGGACATTATGAGTGCGTGTTTCTCTCTCTCTCTTTTCGTGTTCATGCATGTTTGTGTTCGTTGCTATGTTCTTGTCCTTTTACTACTGGAAGACATGTAAAACAAAAAGTAGTAAGTGAGTAATTATCAAAAGAAGGCACCAAACCGGGAAGGTGTAAAACAAAAAACTAGTTAGCATTTAGGTGCGATTGTGCAAATCAGATTTAACCCAGTACACGGCCCCATTTTGGGAAGGAAATCTCCCCCTCAAACATAATACATAAATCCCTAAGCAACATCGTATCCCCCCTCCCTCCGCCCCTCATGATGTTCACATACGGGATTCCTGGAAGTAATCCACTGAAAGCTCATTACCCTTAGCATATGAAGCCGCTAATCTCCGAGGCTTTGACCAAAGTTATGGCAGGAAGCGCGCGCTTAGTATCCAGGGCACCGCGCGTGTGCGCACTTTGTTCCGAGGCAGAGGTCCTTAAAAGAGGACGGAAGAAATTGTGAAAAAAAACTTTGTAGGTAAAGCGCCTTGATAATAATATGAGAGGGGGAAGGGGAGGAGGGGGGGGGGTAGTTGTTACCTGCGTGTTGTGGTGTATTGTGGTTGTGTGTGTGTACTCACCTAGTTGTGCTTGAGGGGGGTTGAGCTCTGCTCTTTCGGCCCGCCTCTAAACTGTCAATCAATCAACTGTTACTAAATACTATTTTTTTCCCACACACACACAAACCCAGGAAGCAGCTCCGTAACAGCTGTCTAACTCCCAGGTACCTATTTACTGCTAGGTAACAGGTGCATTAAGGTAAAAGATACTCTGCCCATTTTGTTTCTGCCATCACCGGGGATCGAACCCGGACCCTAGGATTACGAGTCCAGAGCGCTGTCCACTCAACTGTCAGACCCCAAATGTGTGTGTGTGTGTGTGTGTGTGTGTGTGTGTGTGTGTGTGTGTGGTACCTGTTGGGGAGGGTATGGCAGTGAGGTAAATGTCACATTCTCACACTCCACCGCAGTTATAAACCAACACACGCTGCTAAAACTCCTCCGGTCAAGAGCCTCTAAACATCTACATCCCCCGTGTGTGTGTGTGTGTGTGTGTGTATATATATATATATATATATATATATATATATATATATATATATATATATATATATATATATATATATATATATATATATATATATATATATATATATATATATATAGATTTGATTTTATACCCGCACTGGGTCAGGTGATAAGATAATAAATGTGAAAACAAAAGGGGATACAAAGGGGATAAAAGTGGGGTCAAACATATGAACATAAGAATAAAGGTAACCGCAGAAGGCCTATTGGCCCATACGAGGCAGCTGGCATCTACATACAAAGATTAATCCAGTGTAATTGGCCTGTTATGTTGAACATTGTCTTCTGTGTTGGCATCGTTATGTTCTGGTCTTGTCCTTACTCTCATTGTGGGAAGAGTAAATAGTTCCGTGATTTGGGTGTTCATGGTATTCTTGAAGCAATTCTTGAAGCAATTCACATAAGAACAGAACAACCTACCATGAACACCCAAATCACGGAACTATTTACTCTTCCCACAATGAGAGTAAGGACAAGACCAGAACATAACGATGCCAACACAGAAGACAATGTTCAACATAACAGGCCAATTACACTGGATTAATCTTTGTATGTAGATGCCAGCTGCCTCGTATGGGCCAATAGGCCTTCTGCGGTTACCTCTATTCTTATGTTCATATGTGTGACCCCACTTATATCCCCTTTGTATCCCCTTTTGTTTTCATATATATATATATACACAAACCGGATTTTGTTAAACTTACTATATCCTAAAAAGATTTGTCCCCAAACGGACAGGAACCAGAGAGTGACGCGAGTGACGCGCAAGAGCATAAAATTCCTCGCTCCAACTTACTGCACCAAACAACGCACACTTCCCAGTTTCTTTGACAGCAAAACAGCTAAAGAAAATCACGTTGGTTTTGGCCCCTCTTAAATGGTAAACTCAAGTAAAAGTTTTGTAACACGCCACTGTGCCCCGTGAGAGCGCGGAATCACAAACACTTACATAGCTCCAAATGTCGGCTGTAAGGTCCAGCCGGCCGACATTGGGGCGGTAAAAGGCCCCAAGAGGTCCTACTTCCACCCGGCCTCTGCACTGTTTAAAGCTCCAGTGAGGACCACTGTTGAAAGAGTATTGCACAGTGAATGGCGCCGACTGACTGCAATGGCCACAGTCTGGCAGAGTGATAGCACCTCGCAGCGCAGGGGAGATGAAAGAAAGTGAGAGAGAGAGAGAGCGACATGGGGAAGGGGAAGGAATGGGGGGCCCCAGGCACTTGTTGTGGACGGTCGGGGATTGAACGCCGACCTGCATGAAACCAGACCATCGCTCTACCGTCCAGCCCAAGTGGTTGGGCCGAGATAGAGCGCGTGCGCGTGCGTGTATTCATTATTTGTATTTAATCTTTGTATTTACTATTTGTGTCTGCAGAATCGAACTATTAGCTCTTGGACCCCGCCTTTCTAACTAACCTATTTTTCCTCTCTTTTATCTACTACATATATTTCTCTAACACGCACATATTCCCAGGAAGCAGCCCGTAACTGCTGTCTAACTCCCAAGTACCTATTTACTGCTAGGTGAACAGGTGCATCAGAATGAAAGAAACTCTGCCTATTTGTTTGCACCTTGGCCAGGAATCGAACCCGGGCCCTTAGGACTATGATTCCTGAACGCTGTCCCCTCAGCCGCGAGGCCCCCAACTTACTCGCGCGCGTGCGTTCGTGTTTACTTACCTAGTTGTGCTTGTGCTTGCGGGGGTTGAGCTGTGGCTCTTTGGTCCCGCTTCTCAACTGTCAATCAACAGGTGTACAGGTTCCTGAGCCTATTGGGCTCTATCATATCTACACTTGAAACTGTGTATGAAGTCAGCCTCCACTACATCACTGCCTAATGCATTCCATTTGTCTTTACTCTGACACTGAAAAAGTTCTTTCTAATGTCTCTGCTGCTCATTTGGGCACTCAATTTCCACCTGTGTCCCCTAGTGCGTGTGCACCTTGCGGTAAATAGCTTGTCTTTATCTACCCTTTCAATTCCTCTGAGAATCTTGAATGTGGTGATCATGTCCCCCTTTAACTCTTCTGTCTCCCAGTGACGTGAGGTTTAATTCCCGTAGTCTCTCCTCGTAGCTCATACCCCTCAGCTCGGGTACTAGTCTGGTGGCAAACCTTCGAACCTTTTCCAGTTTAGTCTTATGCTTGACTAGATATGGACTCCATGCTGGAGCTGCATACTCCAGGATTGGTCTGACATATGTGGTATATAATGTTCTGAAAGTTTCCTTACACAAGTTTCTAAAGGCCGTTCTTATGTTAACCAACCTGACATATGCTGCTGATGTTATACTCTTGATATGAGCTTCAAGGGGACAGGTCTGGCGTGATATCAACCCCCAGGTCTCTCTCTCTCTCTCTGACTCTTGAAGTATTTCATCTCCCAAATGATACCTTGTGTCTGGCCTCCTGCTCAATACACCTATCTTCACAGCTGTGTGTGTGTGTATGTGTGTGTACTCACCTAGTTGTACTCACCTAATTGTGTCTGCAGGATCGAGCATTGACTCTTGGATCCCGCCTTTCGAGGATTGGTTGTTTACAGCAATGACTCCTGTCCCATTTCCCTATCATACCTAGTTTTAAAATTATGAATAGTATTTGCTTCCACAACCTGTTCCTTATTAAGTGCATTCCATTTTCCCACTACTCTCACGCTAAAAGAAAACTTCCTAACATCTCTGTGACTCATCTGAGTTTCCAGCTTCCACCCATGTCCCCTCGTCCTGTTACTATTCCGTGTGAACATTTCGTCTATGTCCACTCTATCAATCCCCCTGAGTATTTTATACGTTCCTATCATGTCGCCCCTCTCCCTTCTTCTTTCTAGTGTCCTAAGGCACAGTTCCCTCAGGCGCTTCTCATACCCCATCCCTCGTAGCTCTGGGACAAGTCTCGTTGCAAACCACTTAACCTTTTCAAGTTTCCTTATATGCTTCTTCAGATGGGGACTCCATGATAAGGCGGCATACCCTAAGACTGGCCTCACGTAGGCAGTGTAAAGCGCCCTAAATGCCTCCTTACTTAGGTTTGTGAATGATGTTCTAACTTTTGCCAGTGTAGAGTACGCTGCTGCCGTTGTCCTATTTATATGTGCCTCAGAAGATAGATTAGGTGTTACATCCACGCCCAGGTCTCTTTCTCGCGTCGTCACAGGTAGGCTGTTCCCTTCATTGTGTACTGTCCCTTTGGGGCTCCTGATCTCCTAGTCGCGCGGAATTGTCCATAAACTTGTACGATGGTGCTCGGGTTGAACTTCAGTTGCCATTTCTCTGACCAT
>WNGS01072580.1:17092-33768 GCA_020271785.1 Procambarus virginalis | reverse complement strand
TTATCCCAGCCCCATGGTCCTGCTATCCCAGCCCCATGGTCCTGCTATCCCAGCCCCATGGTCCTGCTATCCCAGCCCCATAGTCCTGCTATCCCAGCCCCATGGTCTGTTATCCCAGCCCCATGGCCCTGCTATCCAGTCCCATGGTTCCGTTATCCCAGCCCCATGGCCCTGCTATCCCAGTCCCATGGCCATGCTATCCCAGCCCCCATGGCCTGCTATCCCAGTCCCATGGTCCTGTTATCCCAGCCCCATGGCCCTACTATCCCAGTCCCATGGTCCTGTTATCCCAGCCCCATGGTCCTGCTATCCCAGCCTCATAGTCCTGCTATCCCAGCCCCATGGTCCTGCTATCCCAGCCCCATGGTCCTGTTATCCCAGCCCTATGGTCCTGCTATCCCAGCCCCATGGTCCTGCTATCCCAGCCCCATGGTCCTGCTATCCCAGCCCCATGGTCCTGTTATCCCAGCCCCATAGTCCTGCTATCCCAGCCCCATGGTCCTATCCAGCCCCATGGCCCTGCTATCCCAGCCCCATGGTCCTGCTATCCCAGCCCCATAGTCCTGCTATCCCAGCCCCATAGTCCTGCTATCCAGCCCCATGGTCCTGCTATCCCAGCCCCATGGTCCTGCTATCCCAGCCCCATGGTCCTGTTATCCCAGCCCCATGGTCCTGCTATCCCAGGCCCCATTGTCCTGCTATCCCAGCCCCATGGTCCTATCCCAGCCCCATGGCCCTGCTATCCCAGCCCCATGGTCCTGCTATCCCAGCCCCATAGTCCTGCTATCCCAGCCCATGGCCCTGCTATCCCAGCCCCATGGTCCTGCTATCCCAGCCCCATAGTCCTGCTATCCAGCCCATAGTCCTGCTATCCCTGCCCCATGGTCCTGCTATCCCAGCTCCATGGTCCTGTTATCCAGTCCCATAGTCCTGCTATCCCAGCTCCATGGTCCTGTTATCCCAGTCCCATGGTCCTGTTATCCCAGCCCCATGCCCTGCTATCCCAGCCCCATGGTCCTGCTATCCCAGCCCCATAGTCCTGCTATCCCAGCCCCATGGTCCTGCTATCATTTCCTATGCGCTTAGCGTCATAGTGGCTTAGCACTCCCTCCTGATAATTACCTTCCCTTACCCGTAGGCCCTAAATACATCAATTAACCATTCAACTTGAAGAAATCCTCAGGAGTCAATGAGAGAGAGCTTTGACAAGCCGCCGGCTTCCTGTCCTCGTCGAGGCCACTATAGCGATGGTGCCTGCCCCCCCCCCCCCATCGGGTAAATTTAGGTACACATTATTTATTCTGTTTGCCTCATAACCTTCTAAATCTCACAATGATCATCATCATCATCATCATCATCATCATCATCATCATCATCATCAATCTTCTCAGGCAAGTGACACGCTCGTGGAGCATCGTAAGCGGATCCTCGTTCGCTCCCCGAGGTGCTCCCAGCTCCACATCTGACGGGCGATCAAATGTTATTGTTGTTATAGATTCAGCTCCTCGGAACACGTTCCAAGTAGCACGGGCTATGGTGAGCCCGTAAAAGGGTGATCCCATCCTGGGGCCGTTCTTATCTCTCCCGGGGGATGCGGTCCGGGATCTTTTGGGTGCAGTGTTGATCACAGAGCACCAGCCTAAGATCACTGGTGGATCAGAGAGGGTGGGTGGACCCCTTTAGTGTTGGGAAGCGTCTCTCTCTCTCTTTTTTCTCTCCTGGAGCTGCTGGGTGGGCGTTGTGTGGGTG
Organism: Procambarus virginalis; assembly: GCA_020271785.1. Lineage (NCBI taxonomy): Eukaryota > Metazoa > Arthropoda > Malacostraca > Decapoda > Cambaridae > Procambarus > Procambarus virginalis. Next base: position 32,019 of record WNGS01072580.1, on the reverse strand, counting down.
TGGGGTACCGTGGGTGTGGGGTAGTGTTGGTGTGGGGTAGCGTGGGTGTGGGGTAGCGTGGGTGTGGGGTAGCGTGGACGTGGGGTAGCGTGAACGTGGGGGTAGCGTGGACGTGGTGTAGCGTGGGCGTGGGGGTAGCGTGGACGTGGGGGCAGCGTGGACGTGGGGTAGCGTGGGCGTGGGGGTAGCGTGGACGTGGGGGCAGCGTGGACGTGGGGTAGCGTGGGCGTGGGGGTAGCGTGGACGTGGGGTAGCGTAGGGTACAACTAGCGAATGATACAATAACGAGGCCATTGTAACAAGAACAAGACCACCACACAACTTCACAAGAGGAACACATCTTCGCCAGCCTGACACGTCACTTACAATAACGCAATTGCTCTAGTCTGAGAAAAATGAAATGTTCGAAAGTAATCTTTCCAAGATGTCCAATGCAAGATGTCTAGAAAGTCATGCAGATTGTTGGCGGAGGAAGAGGAGATGAATGAGATCACTCGAGGGCGACCATTGCTTGGTCTACGTTCTGGAGGCCTGGGCGAGTCCACCTCGGGGAAGTGGGGGGAGGTTTGTTTACATTATGGAGGCCTGGGCGAGTCCACCTTGGGGAGGTGGGGGAAGTTTGTTTACGTTCTGGAGGCCTGGGCGAGTCCACTTTCGGGAGGTGGGGGAAGTTTGTTTACGTTCTGGAGGCCTGGGCGAGTCCACTTGGGGAGGTGGGGGAAGTTTGTTTACGTTCTGGAGGCCTGGGCGAGTCCACTTTCGAGAGGTGGGGGAAGTTTGTTTACGTTCTGGAGGCCTGGGCGAGTCCACCTCGGGGAAGTGGGGGGAGGTTTGTTTACATTCTGGAGGCCTGGGCGAGTCCACCTCGGGGAGGTGGGGAAGTTTGTTTACGTTCTGGAGGCCTGGGCGAGTCCACCTCGGGGAAGTGGGGGGAGGTTTGTTTACATTCTGGAGGCCTGGGCGAGTCCACCTTGGGGAGGTGGGGGAGGTTGATTTACGTTCTGGCGGCCTGGACGAGTCCACCTTGGGGAGGTGGGGGGAGGTTGTTTACGTTCTGGAGGCCTGGGCGAGTCCACCCCGGGGAGGTGGGGGAGGTTTGTTTACATTCTGGAGGCCTGGACGAGTCCACCTCGAGGAGGTGGGGGAGGTTTGTTTACGTTCTGGAGGCCTGGGCGAGTCCACCTCGCCCCAGAGGTGGGGGGGAGAACATGATACACATTCATCTAGCTCCACTCTCACCCACCGAATAAAACCACCCCCATTGTACTCACCGTAAAGTCTATTTTGGAACGTCTCATCTGTTACTGGAAAAGCAGCGGAGCTAATAGTCGATCATAGCCAGGCGTGGGTTGAGAACCCGGGAACGCCATGAACTGTACTACACCAGCAAAGTCATAAACAATGGCCAAGGTCCATTCCATCCACCCGCCAAACCCGCTGTTTATGAATTAAAAACGGTTTACACTCGACTCACAACTGATGACGTTCGAACACTTCCGGAACAAGTGCTTCACTGACGAATTTTGTTCGAACCACAACGCTGTAAATGCTCCAGCCCGTCCTCCAAACAAAGATCCAAAAGTGATTCCATGCACCCGCCAAACCCCCTGTTTATGAATGAAAAGCGGTTTACACACGACTCACAACTGCTGACGTTCGAACATATCCGGAACAAGTGCTTCACTGACGAATTTTATTCGAACCACAACGCTGTAAATGCTTCACCCACGTACTACAAATACAAATAATCCAGCCCGTCCTCCAAACAAAGATTCAAAAGTGATTCCATGCACCCGCCAAACCCCCTGTTTATGAATGAAAAGCGGTTTACACACGACTCACAACTGCTGGCGTTCGAACATATCCGGAACAAGTGCTTCACTGACGAATTTTGTTCGAATCACAACGCTATAAATGCTTCACCCACGTACTACAAATACAAATAATCGCCAACAGAACCTAAACACCTAACCTAACCTATCCTATGCCTATATATACACAATATGCCAATATATTATAATATTAATATATACTTGAGAAAATTCCCGTTTTGAATGAACAGCATGTAAAAATTTATGAATGCGTCTGTGGGGTTGACCGCTGAATGTAATGGACTTGAGTCGAGGACGGGTTGCAATAATCGCCAGCAGAACCTAAACACCTAACCTAACCTAACCTAACCTAACCTAACCTAACCTAACCTAACCTAACCTAACCTAACCTAACCTGACCTAACCTAACCTGACCTAACCTAACCTATGCCCATTTATACACAATATGCTAATATATTATAATATTAATTTATACTTGAGAAAATTCCCGCTTTGAATGAACAGCATGTTAAAATTTATGAATGCGTCTGTGGGGTTGACCGCTGAATGTAATGGACTTGAGTCGAGGACGGGTTGAAATGCATCACCCACGTACTACAAATACAAATAATCGCCAACAGAACCTAAACATCTAACCTAACCAGTGCCTAAATATGCACAATATTCTAATATATAACAATATTAATTTACATTTGAGAAAATTCTATTGAATGAACAGCATGTTAAAATTGATGAATTTGTCTGTGGGGTCGACCGCTGGATGGAATGGACTTGGTCTGAGGCCGGGTTGACTTGTGACGTTGTGACACGGGCTGGACCAGGAGGGCGGCTGCCTTCACCCTGATGCAAGAAGCGGTCAACTGTCCGCGTCTGTCATGCTTCCGTGACGCAGCTCTTGTCTATAGTGCTTCTGTGACGCAGCTCTTGTCTATCGTGCTTCCGTGACGCAGCTCTTGTCTATCGTGCTTCCGTGACGCAGCTCTTGTCTATCTTGTTTCCGTAACGCAGCTCTTGTCTATCGNTGGATTCCTCGCTCTCGGGGGCTCAGTAATTTTATCTTCTGACTCGTGGAATACAATGAGCGTCCCATTACCTTCCCTCTTGGTACTATCTACACGAGTCCCTCCTTCCTTCCTCACCTTTACAATCAGATGCATTCTTGTTTATATCTCTCGTTCTGTCCTCATGTCAAACAGTCGTATTGCAAACCCTGAGATCTTATATGTTGTGAACATATCTCCTTTAATTGTTTGTTGGTTTAAAAACATAAGGTTTAGGTCTTTTAGTCTTTGCTCATAGTCACAGGCTTATTAGACCTAAAACTAAGTCCTGTCAAACCTCTGAAACATTTCCGGCTTCTCTGTATTTAATTGAGATAGAACTCAATGATGGCGCTTCATGCTTAAGGATTTGTCTCATGTAGGTTTTGCACAGCGCCTTTACTAACTCTTCGATCAAGTTCTGAAAGACAGTACCTACGTGTGCCGTCTTGCACATGCTGCTGATGTTAGATAGTTTACGTGTCTCAGGGGCTCCAGCTGCTTACCTGGCATCACTTAGGCGTAATGTAATCATTATTAACATCACTTCTAATGGAGAAACTTACAACAATGCCATATAGGGGTTGAATGAAGGTGAAGAACAGAGACCAATAAATGTACAAGTGTATCAAAAACCCCATTTTGGGATGTAACCCACGTCCTTGCTCAAGGTGCTGTTTACAATGTTCTCAACAAGATCCTAGACATTTGGGTTCATAAATCTGACGGAGCGGCTCACGCGGCGCCCGATCATTAGATGTCGTTGTGATTATGCTTCCCAGGGACTCCCTAGGGACTCCCCAGAGACTTTCCAGGGACTCCCTAGGGACTCCCCAGAGACTCCCCAGGGACTCCCCATGGACTCTCCCGGGACTCGCCGGAGGACGTCCAAGTTTCAGAAGAATCCTGATTTCTCACCCCTCCTCTTGAATGTTTACTTATCCTGATGTGTGGGAGGAGTGGACAAGGCCCGGGGCAATGACCGTCCCTACTCTGTACACCTCAAGGTCTCTACTGATGGGAATTAATGAGTTAAGTTTTGCTTTCCTTAAGAATAAATTAACTGTTAATCGGATCTACTTTTGTTGTGTACGGAATCTATTTATGCCTGCAGGGGTCGAGCTCTAGCTCTTGGACCAATGTGTGCATGTGTGTAAGGCCTCGAGGGGCCTCGCGGCTGAGTGGACAGCGCTCGGAGGGCGTAGTCCTAAAGGCCCGGGTTCGATTCCCGACTGAGGCAGAAACAGGTGAGGCATAGTTTCAGCCAGAGCTACGGGCTGCTTCCTGGGGATGTGTGTGTGTGTGTGTGTGTGTGTGTGTGTGTGTGTGTGTGTGTGGTGTGTGTGTGTGTGTGTGTGTGTGTGTGTGTGTGTGTGTGTGTGTGCGTGAAAGAGAGAAATATATGTAGTAGACATAATAGATGAAAAATAGATTGTCAGAAATCCGGAGTCCAAGAGCTAATAACCCCCATTCTGCAGACGTAAATAGTTCACACACACACACACACATACACACACACACACACACACACACACACACACACACACACACACACACACACACACACACACACACACACACACACACACACACACAGAAAGAGAGAAAGATCTAGGAGTTAATATCACACCAAACCTGTCTCCTGAAGCCCACATAAAAAGGATAACATCTGCGGCATATGCGAGCCTGGCTAACATCAGAACAGCGTTCAGGAACCTGTGTAAGGAATCATTCAGAATCTTGTACACCACATATGTAAGACCAATCCTGGAGTATGCAGCCCCAGCATGGAGCCCGTACCTTGTCAAGCACAAGACGAAGCTGGAAAAAGTCCAAAGGTATGCCACTAGACTAGTCCCAGAACTAAGAGGCATGAGTTACGAGGAAAGGCTGCGGGAAATGCACCTTACGACACTGGAAGACAGAAGAGTAAGGGGAGATATGATCACAACCTACAAAATCCTCAGAGGAATCGACCGGGTAGACAAGGACAAACTATTCAACACTGGGGGGACGCGAACAAGGGGACACAGGTGGAAACTGAGTACCCACATGAGCCACAGAGACGTTAGAAGGAACTTTTTCAGTGTCAAAGTAGTTAACGGATGGAATGCTTTAGGCAGTGATGTGGTGGAGGCTGACTCCATACACAGTTTCAAGGGTAGATATGATAGAGCCCAGTAGGCTCGGGAATCTGTACACCGGTTGATTGACAGTTGAGAGGCGGGACCAAAGAGCCAAAGCTCAACCCCCGCAAGCACAAATAGGTGAGTACAAATAGGTGAGTACACACACACACACACACACACCACACACACACACACACACACACACACACACACACTCACTACATCACGCAAAAGTACAAGGAAGCAGCAAACAAGTTTGTCCCAGTCCAAAAGGAAAACAGTGAAATGAAGATGAGAAACCCATGGTTTAATCAGAGATGTAGGCTAGCTAAGCAGCAAAGTAAAAGGGCATGAAGAAACTATAGGAATAACAGGACACTGGAGAGCAGAGAAAGATACCAGAATGCCAGGAATGAATATGTCAGGATGAGAAGAGAGGCAGAAAGACAATACGAAAACGACATCGCAAGCAAGGCAAAGACTCAGCCTAAATTGCTGCATAGCCACATCAGGAGAAAAACAACAGTAAAGGAACAGGTTATGAAATTAAGGATAGGGGCAGAAGGATTCACTACAAACGACAAGGAAGTGTGTGAGGAACTGAATAAGAAATTCCAAGAGGTCTTCACCTTAGAGCAAGGAGAAATCCCAGAGTTAAGAGAGGGGATAGCTAACCAGGAACCACTGGAAGAGTTTGAGATTACCAGCGGGGAAGTAAGGAAATGTTTACTAGAGTTGGATGTGACAAAGGCTATAGGCCCAGATGGAATCTCCCCTTGGATACTTAAGGAAGGAGCAGAAGAACTGTGCCTACCACTCTCCATAGTGTATAACAAATCTCTGGCAACAGGGGAACTGCCAGAAATTTAGAAAGCAGCTAATGTAGTCCCGATATACAAGAAAGGGGATAGACAGGAGGCACTGAATTACAGGCCAGTGTCCCTAACCTGCATACCATGCAAGCTGATGGAGAAGATTGTGCGAAGAAAGCTAGTGGAGCACCTGGAGCGAAAGAACTTTGTAACACAGCACCAACATGGATTCAGGGATGGCAGGTCCTGCCTCACAGGGTTACTTGAATTCTACGACCAGGCAACAAAAATAAGGCAAGAAAGAGAAGGGTGGGCAGACTGCATATTTTTGGATTGTCAGAAAGCCTTTGATACAGTGCCACACAAGAGGCTAGTGAAAAAGCTGGAGATGCAGGCTGGAGTGAAAGGGAAGGTACTCCGTTGGATACAGGAGTACCTAAGCAACAGGAGACAAAGAGTCAGTGTGAGGGGTGAGGTCTCAGATTGGCGAGACGTTACGAGTGGAGTCCCGCAGGGGTCAGTCCTTGGACCTATACTGTTTCTGATATATGTAAATGATCTCCCAGAGGGTATAGAATCGTTTCTCTCAATGTTTGCCGATGATGCAAAAATTATGAGGAGGATTGAAACCGAGGACGATAGTAGGAGGCTACAAGACGACCTAGACAGACTGAGTGAATGGTCCAACAAATGGCTGTTGAAGTTCAACCCGAGTAAATGCAAAGTAATGAAACTAGGCAGTGGAAACAGGAGGCCAGACACAGGATACAGAATTGGAGATGAAGTACTTAATGAAACGGACAGAGAGAAAGATCTAGGAGTTAATATCACACCAAACCTATCTCCGAAGCCCACATAAAAAGGATAACATCTGCGGCATATGCGAGGCTGGCTAACATCAGAACAGCGTTCAGGAACCTGTGTAAGGAATCATTCAGAATCTTGTACACCACATATGTAAGACCAATCCTGGAGTATGCAGCCCAAGCATGGAACCCGTACCTTGTCAAGCACAAGACGAAGCTGGAAAAAGTCCAAAGGTATGCCACTAGACTAGTCCCAGAACTAAGAGGCATGAGTTACGAGGAAAGGCTGCGGGAAATGCACCTTACGACACTGGAAGACAGAAGAGTAAGGGGAGATATGATCACAACCTACAAAATCCTCAGAGGAATCGACCGGGTAGACAAGGACAAACTATTCAACACTGATGGGACGCGAACAAGGGGACACAGGTGGAAACTGAGTACCCACATGAGCCACAGAGACGTTAGAAGGAACTTTTTCAGTGTCAGAGTAGTTAACGGATGGAATGCATTAGGCAGTGATGTGGTGGAGGCTGACTCCATACACAGTTTCAAGGGTAGATATGATAGAGCCCAGTAGGCTCGGGAATCTGTACACCAGTTGATTGACAGTTGAGAGGCGGGACCAAAGAGCCAAAGCTCAACCCCCGCAAGCACAAATAGGTGAGTACAATGTAGATATGATAGAGCCCAGTAGGCTCAGGAATCTGTACAGCAGTTGACTGACAGTTGAGAGGCGGGACCAAAGAGCCAAAGCTCAACCCCCGCTAGCACAAATAGGTGAGTACAATTAGGTGAGTACAATTAGGTGAGTACACACACACACACACACACACACCACACACACACACACACACACACACAGTACTCACACACACACACACACACACACACACACACACACACACACACACACACACACACACACACACACTACGGAATGCCTCCAGCTCCATGTCTGGACCAGTGATGCAAGTCGTCCAGCTGTTATCTCTCACTCTCTCTCTTATCTCTCACTCAGCAAATAACACGAATTATCCGGACACGTAAGCCGGATATCGATACTTGGTAAGCCGGACTGACAATATAACGTTTATAACCCCAGGGTGACCGGATGGCGTGGGGTGGGATGGGAAGGGGTTGAAGTGGTGAATAATATTTACTGTTGTCTATAGTGATGAGTGATGAATATGTCTGTAGTTCATTCATCTTTCACGGTGAGTGAGGTGAGTATGTACTCACCTAGTTGTGCTTGCGGGGGGTTGAGCTCTGGCTCTTTGGCCCCGCCTCTCAACCGTCAATCAACTGGTGTACAGGTTCCTGAGTAACTAAAGTGTGTGAGTACATGTATTCAAGTTGGTATTTATTATCAAGTTGGTATTTATTGGTATTTATGCTTTGGTATTGGGCTTAAGTCCTCCACAGTAAGTATACTTAAGCCTGAACTTAGTTCTTGACTAAAACAAACTTAATGTATATGCACCATTATAGGAGAGCCGGTCGGCCGAGCGGACAGCACGCTGGACTTGTGATCCTGTGGTCGTGGGTTCGATCCCGGGCGCCGGCGAGAAATAATGGGCAGAGTTTTTTTCACCCTATGCCCCTGTTACCTAGCAGTAAAATAGGTACCTGGGTGTTAGTCAGCTGTCACGGGTTGCTTCCTGGGGGTGGAGGCCTGGTGGGGACACTAAAGCCCCGAAATCATCTCAAGATAAGCTCAAGATAACATCGAGATAAGATAGCTGTGGTTATCTGAGTGTATATGTGTTACCGTGAAGGTTTTTAGTCCCCTACCTGTAGGGGTCTAACTACCAGTAGGGTCTAACTACCAGTAGGGTCTAACAACCAGTAGGGTCTACCTACCAGTAGGGTCTAACAACCAGTAGGGTCTACCTACCAGTAGGGGTCTAACTACCAGTAGGGTCTAACTACCAGTAGGGTCTAACTACCAGTAGGGTCTAACAACCAGTAGGGTCTACCTACCAGTAGGGGTCTAACTACCAGTAGGGTCTAACTACCAGTAGGTTCTAACTACCAGTAGGGTCTAACTACCAGTAGGGGTATAACTACCAGTAGGGTCTAACTACCAGTAGGGTCTAACTACCAATAAGGGTCTAACTACCAGTAGGGGTCTAACTACCAGTAGGGTCTAACTACCAGTAGGGGTCTAACTACCAGTAGGGGTCTAACAACCAGTAGGGTCTAACTACCAGTAGGGTCTAACAACCAGTAGGGTCTAACAACCAGTAGGGTCTAACAACCAGTAGGGTCTAACAACCAGTAGGGTCTAACTACCAGTAGGGTCTAACTACCAGTAGGGGTCTAACTACCAGTAGGGTCTAACTATCAGTAGGGTCTAACTACCTGTAGGGTCTAACTACCAGTAGGGTCTAACTACCAGTAGGGTCTAACTACCAGTAGGGTCTAACTACCAATAAGGGTCTAACTACCAGTAGGGGTCTAACTACCAGTAGGGTCTAACTACCAGTAGGGTCTAACTACCAGTAGGGGTCTAACTACCAGTAGGGTCTAACTATCAGTAGGGTCTAACTACCTGTAGGGGTCTAACTACCAGTAGGGTCTAACTACCAGTAGGGTCTAACTACCAGTAGGGTCTAACTACCTGTAGGGGTCTAACAACCAGTAGGGTCTAACTACCTGTAGGGGTCTAACTACCAGTAGGGTCTAACTACCAGTAGGGTCTAACTACCAGTAGGGTCTAACTACCAGTAGGGTCTAACTACCAGTAGGGTCTAACAACCAGTAGGGTCTAACTACCAGTAGGGTCTAACTACCTGTAGGGGTCTAACTACCAGTAGGGTCTAACTACCAGTAGGGTCCAACTACCAGTAGGGTCTAACAACCAGTAGGGTCTAACAACCAGTAGGGTCTAACTACCTGTAGGGGTCTAACTACCAGTAGGGTCTAACTACCAGTAGGGTCTAACTACCAGTAGGGGTCTAACTACCAGTAGGGTCCAACAACCAGTAGGGTCTAACTACCAGTAAGGTCAAACTACCAGTAGGGTCTAACTACCAGTAGGATCTAACAACCAGTAGGGTCTAACTACCAGTAGGGTCCAACAACCAGTAGGGTCTAACTACCAGTAAGGTCTAACTACAAGTAGGGGTCTAACTACCAGTAGGATCTAACAACCAGTAGGGTCTAACTACCAGTAGGGGTCTAACTACCAGTAGGGTCCAACAACCAGTAGGGTCTAACTACCAGTAGGGGTCTATCAGTAGGGTCTAACTACCAGTAGGGTCTAACTATCAGTAGGGTCTAACTACCAGTAGGGTCTAACTAACAGTAGGGGTCTAACTATCAGTAGGGTCTAACTACCACTAGGGTCTAACTATCAGTAGGGTCTAACTACCAGTAGGGTCTAACTACCAGTAGGGTCTAACTATCAGTAGGGTCTAACTATCAGTAGGGTCTAACTACCAGTAGGGTCTAACTACCAGTAGGGTCTTAACTACCAGCAGGGGTCTAACTACCAGTAGGGTCTAACTACCAGTAGGGTCTAACTACCAATAAGGGTCTAACTGCCAGTAGGGTCTAACTACCAGTAGGGTCTAACTACCAGTAGGGTCTTAACTACCAGTAGGGTCTAACAACCAGTAGGGTCTAACTACCAATAAGGGTCTAACTACCAGCAGGGTCTAACTACCAGTAGGGGTCTAAAACACTTTAGCTGCGCGAGCCTTATGACGTCATAGTGACGTCACACATACCTGGTGCCCTTTATATATTAAAAATAAAATTATCTGTTATTGTTTTTTCATTAAGTACGGTGAGGTTAGGTTAGGGGATGGGTTTAGGTCTGGTTAGGTTAGGGTAGGTTAGGGTGGGGGTTGGGTTTAGGTCTGGTTAGGTTAGGGTAAGTTAGGGGGGGTTGGGTTTAGGTCTGGTTAGGTTAGGGTAAGTTTGGGTGGGGTTGGGTTTAGGTCTGGTTAGGTTAGGGTGGGGGTTGGGTTTGTTTACTGAGTAGCGAGAGGTTCCACAGAGTCCCGGGGGGGGAGGGGTGGCGGCCAGCACGTCATGTTGACAAACAGACAAACAATGTCTGCGCTGGAAAGTTTAGACTTAATAAGACTGATGAACTAATTATACCGCGCATCTGCCGCCTATAATGCCGCTATGAGACGAGGTTGTCACGTTTCTTAGTCCTAGTTGTAAGGCTTTTTCCATCTCTTTGAATTGTTTTAAGTCTTACTCCATTTTGTTTAGTTGTTAAGCCGTTTTCATGGTTTGTAAAATATTTTTGTTATTCTGGGGAAACGTCGAGATGAGGTTAGGTGTGAGGAAGCTGAGGGGAGTGGTGAGAGATATGTGGGATTAGGTATTATAACTTACATATATAAATGCTAGAACGGTTATATCCCACGGTATCCATGATATCCTGCCTCTCCCCTACCCGTTTCCTGTCTCTCCCCTCTCTCTCTCTCTCTCTCCTCTCCCCCCTCCCCTCTCCCTCCCATCTTCTACATTTTCCCCCTTTTCCCCCCACCTCCTCCATCTCCTTCCCCACCCTTTGTCCTCGCTTTTCTCGCCTTCTCGTCTCTCACAAGGATCAGGATAAGGATTTTGCATGGAAGAAGGGAGAAGCGAGCATCACAACAGTTAAGAAAATTATAGGAGACAAGAATTATATATAATCTACCTCTCTCTCTCTCTCTCTCTCTCTCTCTCTCTCTCTCTCTCTCTCTCTCTCTCTCTCTCTCTCTCTCTCTCTCTCTCTCTCTCTCTCTGCAACAGCTCTGCACATTATATCTACAGTTGAATATATATCACAAATCAATCATTCGATAACTAAACTCGATTGTATTTGATTGCGATATATTTCGAAGTCAATTTATTTTGTATATCTGGACTCCTGAACTTTATTTACCTTGAGTGAAGGTCAATGTTCCCGATGATTCGAAATTATTGATTTGGCAAAATAAGAAATTAAATGCAGAAGAAATATACAATCATATCACGGGGTTTGTAAGGTAAGATTCATCTACTGTGATGAATTGATGATTGAGATGACCTATAAATAACGGCAACAGTACTTCAACTCAGCCTGTAGTGATGGTTTCGTTAATTCATCAACAGCGCCAGCGCATCCCAGCACTAGGCTTCAGGCAGGGATTGTGTTAACTTTTTATTTTATTACTGACGCAGCCTACACACCCTATATCCTATACAGTATTGTTCTCGCTTGCTGGAATTGGCGGCAATTTGCTGTTGTGAGTTTTCGTGATAGTATTTTTAACTAGTTTATTGTTTACCAATGAAGGATGGAGGGGAAGGGGTGGGGGGGGGAGGTGTTTAAACGGCCGATTGATTTGATATTAAACTTTGTTAGCTTGGAGATTGACTGTAAATATTGCCCTGGCGTTTGGAAGCCTCGCGCGCTGGAAGAAAAAAAAATCCAATTTTGTTTGCATATTGCTGTTTTTCTTGATTGTAAAGGTCATGTTTTTTTTTACCGTGCCATGATATCTGTCCTATTTTCAACGCTGCGACGAGCGGTAAGATTTGCTAAACATTAACAGTGCCTACGATCAGGTAGGGAGAAAGGAGACGAGAGAGATATCAAATAATATACACGTGGAAAATACTGGAGGGACAGGTCCCAAATCTACACAGTAAAATAACAACATACTGGAGTGAACGATATGGACGAAAATGCAGAATAGAAGCAATGAAGAGCAGGGGTGCCATAGGCACAATCAGAGAACACTGTATAAACATCAGAGGTCTACGGTTGTTCAACGTCCTCCCAGCGAGAATAAGAAATATTGCTGGAACAACCGTGGACATCTTCAAGAGAAAAATAGATAATTTTCTTCAAGAAGTGCCCGACCACCCGGGCTGTGGTAAATGTGTGGGCCTGGGGGCCGCACTAAGCAACAGCCTGTTGGACCAAGCTCTCACAAGTCAAGCCTGGCCTCGGGCCGGGCTTGGGGAGTAGAAGAACTCCAGAACCCCATCAAGCAGGTACTTTCCCTATCCCTGAAAAATATAGCGATCATAAGACCAACATTCCCATTTTACAATACAAATTGAAATAACTAAGACAATTTCATTAAGAACACCAGTGAATAACATTTCTCTGGAGTTCTTGTGGATTGAGTATAAATATTAACCTACTTAATGATGTTTTTTTGTCACATTGATAAAGAATATGTGTGATTCGATTTTATCTAGACTTTGTTACACATTATTTTGAAAATATAACAATATTCGTCACCGTAAATTACGAAAAAGTTCAGTAATTGGCATAAATTTACAGTGTGTACACACACCACACACACACACACACACACACACACACACACACACACCACACACACACACACACACACACACACACACACACACACGTACACACATGGAGTGCGTTTCCATGGAGTGTTCACTACCGAGCCTGAGCAGCTCCCATTGTTGGAAGGGATTACCATAGATGAAAGACTATCAGATATAGAGGTGACAGCAGGGGAGGTAATGAAACAGTTGACAACTCTAGATGTATCTAAAGCAGTTGGACCAGACAAAGTATCAACGTGGATACTAAAAGAGGCAGCGCAGGCCCTCAGCGTGCCTCTGGCAATGATCTTTAATGAGTCACTTATGTCAGGAGAATTGCCCAGTTGCTGGAAGAAGGCAAATGTCGTGCCGATCTTCAAGAAAGGCGATAGGGAGGAGGTACTTAACTATAGACCTGTATCACTGACAAGCATCCCCTGTAAAATACTGGAAAGAATAATTAGGCTACGACTGGTTGCACACCTGGAGAACATTAGATTTGTGAACAGACATCAACACGGGTTCTGGAAAGGGAAATCGTGCCAAACAACCTTTTGGAATTCTATGATAAAATAACGAGAATAAGACAGGACAGAGATGGTTGGGCAGACTGAATATTTCTGGACTGCCAAAAAGCCTTTGATACAGTACCGCACATGAGACTGCTGTTCAAACTCGAGAGGCAGGCGGGGGTGTGAGGAAAGGTCCTAGCATGGATAAGGAACTACCTAACAGGAAGGAGTCAAAGAGTTACAGTAAGGGGCGAGAAGTCGGACTGGCGAACAGTAACGAGTGGAGTACCACAAGGATCGGTGCTGGGACCAATTCTATTTCTAGTATATGTTAACGACATGTTTACAGGAGTAGAGTCCTACATGTCGATGTTCGCGGATGACGCAAGGTTGATGAGAAGAGTTGTGACAGATGAGGATTGCAGGATCCTCCAAGAGGATCTGAACAGGTTGCAGAAATGGTCAGAGAAATGGCTACTGGAATTGAACACGAGCAAATGTAAAGTTATGGAAATGGGACTAGGAGATAGGAGACCAAAGGGACAGTACACAATGAAGGGGAACAGCCTACCTGTGACGACGCGCGAAAGAGACCTGGGTGCGGACGTAGCATCTATTCTATCTCCTGAAGCACATATAAATAGGATAACGACAGCAGCGTACTCTACACTGGCAAAAGTTTCATCGGTTGTTTACAGCAATGTCTCCGGTCTTATTTCCCTATTATACCTAGTTTTAAAATTAAGAATAGAATTTGCTTCCACAACCTGCTCCTTAAGTGCATTCTATTTTCCCACTACTCTCACGATAAAGGAAAACTTCCTAACATCTCTGTGACTCATCTGAGTTTCCAGCTTCCACCCATGTCCCCTCGTTCTGTTACTATTCCGTGTGAACATTTCATCTATGTCCACTCTGTCAATCCCCTTAAGTATTTTATACGTTCGTATCATATCCCTCCTCTCTCCCTTCTTTTTTTTAGTGTCGTAAGGCACAGTTCCTTCAGGAGCTCTTCGTGTGTGTGGCCAATCCTGGTGTGTGTGTGTGTGTGTGTGTGTGTGTGTGTGTGTGTGTGTGTGTGTTGTGTGTGTGTGTGTGTGTGTGTGTGTGGTGTGTGTGTGCCCGTGAGTGTGTTTGGGACGAGCCATGCCAGCCACTAAGCCCAGGGTGTGTCCCCCCCCCCCCAGCAGGAGGCGGCCCCCTGCGTCAGGAGTACGTGGCCAGCACGGACGCCGAGGGCAACACCCTGCAGGGTCGGGTCTCGTGCTCGGGGGCGGCGTCGTCCTCCGTCGTGGCCCGGGCGCGGTGCTGCAACTGCCCCGAGGCCGCCGCCGCAGATGTCGTCGTCGACCAGCTGGTGAGGATGATGAGGAAGGTCGTCCTCGACATCATGGAGGACAATGCTACCTCCAGCCTCCTCAGGTGAGCCTAGGAGATTGACTCAATCAAACGCTCAAAGTAAGCTCACTTGAGGAGTAGTAGGAGTAGGAGGGGGAGAG